>JBDJHY010000106.1:14126349-14142219 GCA_039654485.1 Withania somnifera | reverse complement strand
AAAGATACTAACTAAAAATTAATCAATAGAAAATTAAAATGAAAATCACAATTCGAAATTTCATGATTCGACGAGACTTTCAATACAGAATCAACCAATAAGAATATAATTGATACTTATATAATTGGTACACTATCTATAAAAAATGTAATAGTACTTAGTTAGAATCGGAATTTTTTTGCATTAGACGACCTAATTCTGCCATCATGAACTCCTTAAACTTGACCTGTTTCTCCCTGAGCAAGTTCAGCTCCTGTTTTTGAGCAATAACTGGGCAGTTACCTCCTTCTTTTCTTTAATAGAATTGTTTGCTCTCTCTCTCCACATAAATCTCCATCCTCATCTTTTGATTCATTACTATCTCTATTTTTTAGAAGGTCTTCTAGACACACCAGTTATGGTATGTAGCTTGTTCAAGCAAATTTCAATTGGTATGTTATAAGAAGTTTGTTCTTCATGTCGCAATTCCTCTTGCATTGTATTACAATTAATTATTATAAACACCAAATTTAAGAACATTTCAAATTACTTAAGTCATGTCATAACATAACATATTACTACAAAAGTTACTTGGGCTTCTTCATTGATCATTTTTCCTTTTTTCTTCGAGAAATGAGTCAACTCAAATTGATCAATTGCTAATAAATTTTTCCCTTCTTTTTTTTTGCTGACCATTGTTAAAAAAACAAAATAATTGTCTAACAATCGCATATAAATATTTGCATTAGATTAAATGGAAAATTAAGGGATTCATATCAGAGAGAAAGATTCTGATCAGTGATTGTAGGTGTCAAGTTAGAAGGTATAGAATGGTCTGTCTTGATTTTGCTTCTCCACTCGAAAAAGAAAAAAATGGAAGGTTACTTATCAAAATGCAAGAATAATATGTGGAGGTTCACCAGTTGCTACCTTATGCCTTGAGCTTCGATCAACTTACCCAGCACTACCACGCTTATCGTGTTGTTATAAGATATGCACATGCATGCCTAACATTGTTATATACACGGATCTACTTGGAAGTCAATGGGCTGAACAAGAATCACACAAGATAATCCCCACTATAAGAAAAAAAAAAGCAGATTAACTAGATCAATGCACTTGTCCGAGGCAAACCTATACTCGTTATTGAAGCTCAAAAGTAGGAATTTATTTATACATTTTTTGATACATAGTAGCTAAAATTTATTCAAACATTCAAGAAAAATTATTATTTTGTTCATAAGTACAATGAGCTTTAGTAATAAGCAAGTACTTGGAGGGATGGAATGAAGCAACATTATTCTTAAGATGCTCAAGCATAACAAATCAAAATATCTGGAAAGTCAAATCAAATTGAAATAGCTGCTTACAATTGCAAATTTAAAAAAAAAATTGGTTCCATTTGTTCTCTTGCTAAGTTGAATTGCACTCCTACCCTCCCCACCAATTAATTGCAAAGTTATCATAATTTTATACATGAATGGATAAAGGAACTATGATCCAGTTTTTTTCCATGCTTCAGTTAAGTTTAGAAGAAAACTTCTCAAAAGAGCCTGGTCATCAAAATTCTATGACACCAGTAGCTCAAGCAGAAACCAACATAAACTGACACATGAAACAAATAATGTTATTGAAACACAGTACAAAAACCTGATAAAATAAGGTCAAACGAGGCACTACTGATGGATTTGAAGAGTGCTTGGATGACCGATAGCGAGATCCTTTATCGGGATCAGATGAATCTTTGATCCCATCACCTTTAACTGCTACATTCTTAGATTGTTTTCTAGCCATTCTGGCTTTGAATCTTGTGCTGGTGGAGCATTAAGAGTCACAAGATCTTGCATCCGGTGGTGATGTTTTAAAACCCATTCTAAATTTTTTCCACCATCTAAACTGTGTGTGGTATGTGGCAGTCTCTTGTCTACTGTGTTTTCTTGATCTCTTTTGACTAGCAAGAACAAATGCAGGTTATTAGCACACAATTTGTATCAAAATCCATATCATTTACAGATCTTAAGTAATTCTAAACGAACCACAAAGTTTGCAATAAACAAAACCCCAAATTTTCTAAACACAATTGTTTACCAGTTTTTAAGTGGTTGAAGATCTATCAAAACCAAAAACGGTTCTTTTATCTCTATTTCTTTTTGAATGACCGTGGTGTCCGGACCAGCTTTTTCGTACCTCGTGATACCAAGTAACTCTATCATCAAGGCTAGGACAGATTAGCTAGTGTTTTTGTCTCTACTGTATTTGAAACTGAGACCTCATGTTTTCAACCCACTTAATTGACCACCAAGACACAATAATCCATTAATCTCTTTCGAAAACCTTTTAATCTCAAAGACCAAAGATGGTTCTTTTTTTTCACTCAACTATTTTTCTCCTCTCCGCAGTACTAATTTTCACTTAAGCTCTACATAAACTCAATTTCACATAACTATGTCATTTTCATTTTAAAGCTGAAGATAACACGAAAAAGAAAAGGTTAATTGTTTGTTGTTTCCTAATCTCTTGTAATAAAGAAACTCAATAGAACGCTAAATTAATCGAAAGTTGTCTATTTGCAAGTAGATAAAGTTTCCAAAATGTGTTAAGATAATGCATAAAATGTATAGAGAGAGGTCACCTAAGTTCTTGATTGAATTGGGAAAGGTGACGTTTTGAGTCAGAATTATAGCCTTGTTTACGAGACGACATATTGACTTAGGGTAAATATATCAATAGAGACCATGGAAGATTTTGCAACACCAGATAGGTTTTTTTGTTAACTAGATATTCGGGTCGATGATATAGTGATGGCCCAATATTGTTGGGCCTTGATATTTGATCTGAAACAAGCAGTTAATACCCATTGTTTTGAGTTGAGTTTGATACCAAAAATAAATAAATAAATAAATAAATAAAAGAACAAAAATATCCTCAGTTAGAAAAAAGGGACAAGTCTAACAAACATTGTTGATGTTCCAACAAGTGACGAGTGAAACTCAAGGAATGCTTAGTGGGTTTCAAAAAATTATTGAATCTTAAACCTCAACTTTTCCTATGTTTAAAGCAAGAAATGATTACTGAGGTTAAAACTAATTTTAATGTTTGATTCATAGTTAATTAGGTGCATGAGGAAGTATATTTCTCTTTTTACGCGAGTTCATTATAATCATAAGAGTCTGAGTTATTAATTTAGACTAATTTTGGACTGATTTAGGCTCAATCTTTTGAAGAATGTATATAACTGTGCTATTGAATACACAAACCTATATTTTATTAATAATCTTATAAATAAGAGTTTTTTAATTAATTTTAAACTAAGTCGTATTTCTTATAGATATAGTTTTTTAATCAAACTTTACATTTAAAATAAATTTTGGGACACTTTCATAAATTTTAGGGTAACATAATATAATTTTGAAAAGTTGATTAACACCCCTAATTTAGAAAGGAAAGAATTTCAAAACAAAATCTCTTTAAGATTTTTTTTAATGATTACATAATAAGAAAATGACGTTGTAACTGGCTTTCACATTTGTAATTTTTAAAAAAAATTTATTTAAAATTTTTAAAGCATTTTAAAATGACGTCGTATTAATAGATAAAAAAATAATGTAATAATCTCAAAACAACGTCATTCTGTTACAATCAAAAGGATGTCATTTCAAGATTTTTGAAATATTTTTTTCACACAATTCAATTCGACGTCGTTTTATTGAACCATTTTTCAAATTTATCAAAATTTTCTATTTAGTGACAAAATTTAAATTGGTGACCAGATAAATTTGGTCACTAAATAGACAAACAGTTGTATTTTGATGATCAAGATAAATACAATCACTAAAATCTCTAATCAAATTGGCCAATTTGGCGGGATTTTTCCCTCCAAATCGTTGTCACTAACATATTATAAATCAGTGACTAAATAAATATGGTCACTAAATGGACGAATAGTTGTATTTAGTGACCAAGCTAAATTGGGTCACTAAAATAACTGATCAAATTGCTGAATTTGGCAAAAAAAATTCCCTCCAAATCGTTTAGTGACCAAATATACGAGTCACTAACATATCATAAATCAGTGACTAAATATATTTGGTCACTAAATGAAAGAATAGTTGTATTTAGTGACCAAGGTAAAGTCGATCACTAGAATAAATGACCAAATTGACCAATTTGGCAAAAAATTTTCCCTCCAAATCGTTTAGTGACTAATTTAGTGACTAAAATAAATTTTAGTCACAAAATTAAAACATTTAGTGACTACTTAGTGACGAATTTATTTTTGGTCACTAAATTTAGCATTTTGACAAAAAAATAGTTGCCTCATTTATTTTGATCACCAAAATACTTTTTAGTGACCAAAATTAATATGATCACTAATTTTTTAGTATAATAAAGACCATTTTCTTGTAGGATTCCATTCCCTTTTTTTGCTATAATGAAGAATGTCAATAAATAAATAAATAAATTCAATATGGACTAAAACCATTGGAACTAATTTAATGTAAGTTACTTTTATCCATTAAGAGTCCATCCTAGTGCTATAAGAAGGCTTGAAGAAGAGATGGTCCATGGAGTTCGAATCAAGCAAGAGGAAATTGGAGGAAAGATTTGCAGAGCAAAGAGAAGAGTCCTATTGGTATGCCTAAACCTACTAAAGACCCTCGTTGGCACAGAAGGAGGTTTTGACATTCTGATTCTTTGTGGAGAGTATTAATATATCATTAATTCACTTGACGATTCTATCCCTTTTTGTATACTATTGAAATAGAGTAGATTTACAGTTTCAAAAATGTAGTTGTGCCTAGCTTTAGTTATCTCTTATTCATTATCGGCCCTAGATTACTAAATAAAGCTAGGATTAGTACATCATACTAAATGTGTTGTCAAGTTTGACATTAATTTGGCAGAGACTGGAAAAAGAAGGTGAATTTGAAGAATACTCTCAAGTCACCCAAATAATAGAACATATCATCTATAGACATATAGCTAATTGAGACAGATTTATGTTTTAATTGTAAATACATTAACTACGCAAGTTTTAATGACCATCATGTGGTAGCAATATTGCTATTGCTTCATGTCGAGATTAGACGAGGTGACTGTGAAGAAGCAAGACTTTGTGCTAGTGTCAGTATTTGAAGTTTTGATGTTCTTATATGGTTATTTTAATATTAGATTCATGCTTTAATTTGGTTCGATGATGGAGACTCAGGAATTTTAATTAGTTTAAGGAAAGAATATCAACAAATAACTCTGGAAATTATACGCTGATTTTGTATTTTCTTTTCCATCTATTTCTTATGATTTAGATTCTAAGGAGAATGTGTGTGTTGTATTTTTTTCTTTTATATTTACGTTCTGGAAATTATACTCTGGATTTACAGCTTATACTATTTTTTCATCCGTATTATTTCTTCAAAGACATACAGGGAAAATTGACTGACCCTCAGCTGTACTTCAATGCCAATTCAGTTGCTTGTTTAGCCTGTTAATCATGAAATTTTCAGATAATGATTGAAGAATTGCAGGACAGACTTGACAAATTGGATTGAATAAAATGAGCAGCAAGATGCACACTATTCATAAAATGGAGAATTGAAATAGAAAGAGGTAGCATACATACATTTCAAGAATGGAAGAACAAAAAAGTTATCTATATTTGAGTGTTTAGCTACGCTTTCACTTATTGTCAACATTTGAGTGTTTAGTTACGGTCTCACTTATCAAATATATTCCGACTTTCTGCTGCATATTTACAAGCATATATCTTGAGAGGTGCAAAAAGGCTTAATAGAAACAGTCTTTCTTAGCCTCTGCATCTTGTATTGAAAGAAGGAAACAACTTAGTCTCTATTATGTTGAGGCATTTCAACATAATGTGAAGGAACTTATACATGCAAATGCAGCAAAACGTTGTAACTTGAGAGAGTCTACAGCTAACCAAAACAATAGTAGAATGAATTATGCTTCAATCAAATCTAACAAAAGAGTCTGTCAAATGGCACTAAGAAACTAAAGACACCTTGCTTGAAGAGATGCAAGATTCTAAGCTAAGAAACTAATTTCATGTAACAGTAACATAATAACAAGTAGATTTTAGTTGCCAATTAGTCAGACTCTTCTGAGCTCGCTACAAACGCCTCGTTCATAAGGGCTTTGACTCAGAGAAAATGGTCTTTCCAAGGCTGCATGAGAGCTATATGGGGCAGGACACTGTTTATCAAGTTAGGATGGAATTCCCACAGAAAACATTCGAGAGGCTGGAAGTGGTTTATACTTTTATCAGGAGAACAACTAGTAATTATAATAATTTTTTCTAAGTAACTTTATCGTGAAAATGTGATATATCAGTGCTTTTTGACAGATGTTCCTTGATTTAGATAAAATCAATAAAATTATGAGTAGAGAGGAAGGAAAGATAACATGAATTGCTCTGTTTGTTCTTTCTTTTCCATAGTATTCGTTGCCAAAGTGGTAATCCACCTCTGTTAGAGGACAACTAGAACTAGTGCATATCAATAAAACAGCAGCAAGTGCAGAGAATGCATTTCATATCATAAGTAACAATACAAATAGATTTTAATCTTTGATCCGTTTCCAAAATAAAATCACAATGTTACATCCAATGGCAGGAATGTAGCACTAGCGGATATCCAGATTTGTAATGTGAGCAATTTTGTGCCAGTCTTCTCCTATTTCCTTATCCCAGCGCTTTCTACTTTTGGATAACCAGTAACTCCTAAATTTGTGAGGGTAGTTAGGTGCTGCAATCCCTCGGGTAAAGATTTTAGCATCTTACAGTATTTAACAAATAACTGCGTGAGTGAAGTCAAACCTTCCAGTCCTAGTTCAGGGAGACTCTCAAGTGAGTCACAACTTTCAATTTGGAGACGCTTCAAAGCATTGAGACTTGCCAGGCTGGTAGGCAGCTTTTTGAGATTCTTGAAGTCAAAGATACTCAAGAATTCGAGATTTGCAAGGCTTTTGAACATCGCTTCTGGGAGTGAAGTTGCTTCGAAGTTATCACCAATGCGAAGGGAAGTAAGAGTGGTAAGATTAGATATAGAGCTCAAACCTGTTGTCTTCACGTTGCCATGAAATTCTAATTTCTTGACAGAAGAAAGGTGAGGAAAAACAAAGAAAGGGCAATTCTCCTCTCCTTCCTATTTCAGAAATCCTTTCAAATTATGAAAGAACCATACACGAAGTCTTTTCAGGGATGGAAACCTTCTTCTTGTGGGGAATCTAGAGTGAACATCGTCGCCTTCAACATACTCCACCTCCACAGATCCGTATTGTAACTCTAGACTTTCTAGATAAGGCGGCTCCCCAAAGGGAGGTAAGCAAAAGCATTGTTTGCAGCTTTTAATTCTAAAAGGGACCTTTTCCAAAACTGAGTATCCAGTTTGGAAAACGGAATCCTCCGAAGGCAATGATTTCTAAATGCTTCAGATTGAGGTGTGGTTTGAGGGATTCAAGCACTTTAACTTGTTCTGATTCATATCTATGTGGTCTATCGATATCCCAACTCATGCTTAAAGATTGCAGATTTGCTTTTGCAGATAAATTGGCTTTTTTTGCATCCGTATCATTATTCACTCTTTCAAGGTGTGTGATTGAAATTGAGCCATAGAGATTTAGGTTTCGTAGTTCACCAAGTTGATAACCTTTCTTCCTTCCCACAATAAAGCAACCCAGAGTCTTAAGGCATGTCACAATCCTATCATTGGTGGGGTAGAAGTCAACGGACAGCCATCAAGTAAAAGATTGGGGAGACTAAGTTTACTTGTTTGTTTTGGCAAACAAGAAAGTGAGTAGCAATTATGTAGATCAAGAGTCTGAAGATTTTGAAGTTCGCATAACCTCTTTGGAAGAATACGAAAGTTATTGCGAGACAAGTCCAGGTATCTTAAATGTACAAGATCTCCAACGGAAGAGGGTAATTACCCAAGTTTTTAGTAGCTTATATTTAGCACCCTTAATGAGACAAACTTTTTCAAGAGCAAAGGAGAGTAAGAAGACATTACTTAAGTGAACCCAATGGATATCATATGTGTGCAACCTTTTACATTTATTTCGAGGATATTGCTGCTTGATGACCTTACTGAAAACAGAGATGTATCCAAATCATGGATGAGATCATGCATCTTGAAATAAGTTTTACCAGATTTAACTTCAATCTCTTGGAAGAAAGACCTCAAGTATAATTCATTCCATACTTCATTAATCATTACCCACATCCTCTAGCTCCAATTTTCCTTTTGATGAAAGAAAACCGTGTGCCATCCAGAGAACGATGAGATATTCCTTTACCATTTTAGTGTCCTTTGGGAATACTGCACAGTAGGCAAAACATTGTCTCAAATCAAGTGGAAGATGATGATAACTAAGCCTCAGGGCAGGCAGAATAGAACTTTCATCTTGAGGCAGACTCCAAATCTCATTATCTCTCACATGTTCCATTCACTTTCTTCTCTCATGAAGCGTAAAAGACCACCAAGAGTCTTGGCTGCTAAAGGGACACCATCACATTTCTTCACAATCTCCTTTCCAATGACCACTAGATTAGGATTTGCTTCTCTTTCTTGCCCCAATCGTGCTGCACAAACAACAGTAAACCATCATGTTGAGACAAATTTGACAAATGATATGGTTCCAATGTTCCCATAATTGATCCAACCTTTTCAAGATGAGTAGTAGCTAAAATAGAAGCACCTCTTGCTCCTCATTTAAGACTGCTCTTAATTTAGTCCACTTCTCTTGATCATCATTCCAAACATCATCTAAGACAAGCAAGTATCATTTTTCATCCAATAACTCCTGAAGCTTCTTCTGGGATGAGGCCAAGTCCTCAATGTCAAAAGTACTTCTTTCAATATTTCCTATAATTGTATTTATCAACCTCTTCTCGTCAAAATCATCTGAGACACGAACCCATATTTTGGGATTGAAATGTTTCGTTACTCTCTCATCATTGAAGATCATTTGGGCAAGTGTCGTCTTTCCTAGCCCCCCCCATACCAATTATAGGCAAGACCGGAAGTTCTTGACCAATATTAACATTGTTTATCAGAATTTTCACTATCTCATCCTCCTCTTTGTCCCTTCCATAAACTTCTGGTTCAGTTAAAACAAAACCTGTTCCAAGCAATGTGAATCTTTTTGTTACAATTGAACTTATTAAAAGGAGTCAGCAAAGAAATAAGAAAGATCATTACAAAATAGCAAAAACACACCTAAACTATCAATTTTTTTTTTTTTTTGGAATTTCATACCTTAACTATTCATGTCCCTTTTTACTTAAACTATCAAACCTTTATATCAAAATACACCTCATTGCTGAGTTGGCCAAATGTTTGAACTCACTCGATAATAGGCGCGTGGGGGCTTAAAAATCCCACAAAAATCGGTCCTCCTCCTCCTTCTCCATGAACCCCAAGATTTCATACAATGCCCGAATAACTCTAAAATTTTATACAACCCTATAATTTTATAGAAGACTAGATTTTTGTATCCCATTTAACTAAAATTAGTAATTGATTAAAATCTCTAACAAACATGCTAATTACATTAGTTGGACAAAATTAGCCACCTGAAGTGCCACTTACACAGTGTTGACATGTGTTTTTATACTAACGGAGTAATAATTTAGGTAGAAAAGGGGAACGATGGATAGTTAAAGATATAAAATTCACACACAAAAAAAAAAACTATACCGTAAGCTGTTGGTTGCTAGTCACACCTGTTTCACGCCTAGATGTTCGTCTCTCTGTAAAATTTTCAAGGGAATGAAATTTTCTTCTTACCTCAGCAATTGCATCCAGTTTCTCCATTATCTGTTTCAACCACTTCCCAAATTTGTGTTCCTGGATGGTAGACCCCTAATCTAGACTGGTCGAATTTTGTTGACTCAGTTTTACATTCGTCCAATAGGTCATCAACTTGATAGGAAGCAGCATTGAGTTTCCGTAACCAATTTTGTATTGCTTTGTTCTTGAATTGTGGAAAATATGCTTGAGAGCTTTTCAAATTCCTTTTCATTGCGAGTTTGCCTGCGAGGAAAGAAGTGAGATTGTCTAACACAAGTTGAAGAAAAGCTTCTGCCATGAATTGAAATTCAATATATTCCAGTTGAGCTGGACCACCATACACTCAGCTGCTCGGGTGGACTTTGAGTTGTGAAAACTCTACATGCTAACACCTTTCTGCCAAAGGCCGGCTTCCTCATTGTCGGCTTTCACTAGTTTAACTCCACACCAAAGTTTAAAGAAAAGAAAAATTTGTAATTTAAAATAACTTAATATAAATTATTCCTTTAAGAAGGATAAAATAAATATTTTAAAATTAGATTGTTATTAACGGTTATTTGATTACGTGAGGTGAAATAATGATATAAATTATATGAGTTAAAGTTTATTTACATGTGCAATTTGAGATTTTTTAAGTTATATTTTTTTTATAAATATAAAAATTCCATTAGATTTGTAAATTAATAAGATTACTCCAATTTTTTTTATATAATCTTACTAAAAATAAAAAACGTTTATAACCAAAGTATTATATATTATCACAAAGATATTCTAAAAAAAAAATACATCATTTATTAATCAAATTTTAATTTAGTAAAAAAATAAAATTAAAAATGAATTGCGGGTGCTCTTTAAAATAATTTTTCCACATAGCACGAACAATCTTCTCAATGAGCATATATTTCTTGATCGGGTGACCGAGAGACGAACCAACATTATTACTTTGAGCCAATTTGTTGTTTAATATCATTAGTAACTATATCTTCAATTAATAATAAATTTTGTTTGTGAATGAACTTTGGTAGAAATAATATTTGATAAATAGTAATGATAAAGTAGTAGTTGATTTGAAGTAATAATAAATTTTATGTTGTTGAGAGTAACTGTTATATGAGATATAAATGGTTCAAAGTTTGATAAGAGTAATAACGGTAGACACTTTTTATAAAATATAAACACGTAGTCAATTTTTATATTTTAAAAAATTTAAATTATGATATGAAGTTTCAAATCATACTTTTTTGAAGAATTTGAAATTTCATGTCAAATCATGAGATGAAATCGCATATTCAGACGTTGATTTCATCTCATGATTTTAATTACAAACTTCATATCACATGTCCAAACGTCTATTAAATAAAAAAATGTGTCATTCTTTTTGTGACCGACTAAAAAGAAAAACAAATCATACAAATTGAGATAAAGAATATTATTTTTATTTTATATTAAAAATAAAATAACTAATCTCAAAATAATTAATTTAAGATAATTTATTTTTGACTCCTCGATTTGTCAATTGGTCAACTTGGTGCTCCTACCCTTTTGAAAAAAGAAACGTTTTTTTTTTTTTTATTTAACTCCATGATATAACCTACACAATCTACAAAACAATTATGGAAAGATTGAGTGTTCCTAAAGGGAAAAACTTGTGAATTACCCCTAAGCAGTTCACTTGAGCTTCAATAGCTATGGAGGAAATTGAAGAATAACGATAGAGAGAGAGAGAGAGAATTATATTGATCAGCCAATATTTAATTGAACTACAACTGAGGCTCCTCACAATTAATAAAAATAATGGGGAATGGAAGGAAAAGTTAGTTAATAATTGTTTCACAGATCATGTGCACTGCACGTGCCAAACTATCCTACTAACCATCTTGTTCTGATCTAACAGATCATCTCATCACTTGATCACAACATTCTTATACACCATAAAATGAAAATATGGGTTAAATGCCCCATCCATAAAACAATCCTTGTCCTCCAGGAGCTATCTTCAACCATTTGACCAACACCTGAGTGGTTACTCTTCCTCTATTTTGTTAAAAGTCTTCTGTCAAGAATGGCTTTAGGCCTGTGAGTCGTCATGGAATATCAACATGAAAACCTAAATTTTACTTAAGCTGATCTGAGAAATACGAAAAATGTGGTACACGGAGGGTTAAGGTTTAATCTACTGGGATCACTCTAGCAATTACCTGGGAAGGGCCAAAAAATCAGGTAGATAACTTTTGAAAACAGTGTTCCCTCAAAGATACTTGTCTGTTGGGCTGTAATTTGACAAAAATTCAATCAGCAACTGCACAAGTTCTACCAGTCCTATGTTTATCAGCTTGAACTTTTTATCCTGTTTTGAGCCTGAGCCTGTAGGATTTTACCTACCAAAGTCTAGTGGAGAATCAAAGGGTAGGTAAGGAAACAAGAGAGGGGGTTGTTAACCATAAACTGCTTCATATGGGGTCATGTGGTTAGATGAGTGGTAAGAAGTATTATACGATCATTCTGCAAGTCGTAACCAGTGGGTAAATCTTGGTTTTAAGTCATACACCTTAAGTGAGACTCCAAATATATTGTTGGGTCTGGCAAATCCAAAGACACTGAGCAAGCAACCGGGAGTCCAAACGGGAATGAACTTGACTCTGATACCAATTGTTGGGCTTAGACAAACCCAAAACAGTCTTACATGGGTGTGATATTGTCCGCTTTGGGTCATGCCCGCACGGTTTTCCTCAAAAGGCCTCACACCATTAAGAAATCCTACACGTAGTTTTCCAACCCTTTCAGCTACCAATGTGGGACTTTGTTTGCACAACCAACACATATGTTCACTACTTCAGTCTGACCATCTGTTTGGTGATGGTAGGCTATGGAAGTGATCAAGGAAACCTTCTGCAAGCCGAATAAGCTTTGCCAGAATTTGCTATACAAAAAGAGGATCCTATTTGAAATAATAGACTTAGGCATCCTATGAAGTTTAAAAACACCATCCATATGTCTTGCTAGACTTTGTCAGGAATAAGGAGAGGATAAATCAAGCCAGGGTAAGCTACATTCTCCTCTTTACACCTTCTTCTTAGAAATCCAGATTGGTATAGGTAATAAGGTTTTGGACCCTTAGAAAACTGAATCTTTTGAATAAGCTGTTGCAGATGTGAATCAGTAGCCTAGGAATGTTTAACCTACTTTATAAGAGTAGTATCTACCCCTGATAAAGTGTATAACTGTATCAATTATTCCCTCCTAAAGAGTACATCAGCAGCCAAGTTCTCCTTTCCTTTATTATATAAGATGGTATAGTCATAAGCAAGCAACTTGACTAACTATTTCTGTTTACTAGGAGTAGTTATCCTTTGCTCTAGAAGATACTTCATACTGTAATGATCTATTTTACTATTTAAATGCCTTCCCAATAAGTAAGGTCTCCATTTCTGGACAACAGTGACCAAGGCTAACGATTCCTTTTATACACAAATAAGGCCTTGTTCTTGTCAGATAGCCCTTTGCTGAAAAAGGCAATAGGTTTGTTGACTCGTGTAAGAAAAACACCCATACCACCTCCAAATGCATTAGTTTATATTGTGAATTGCTAATAAAAATCATTGAGATCCAGCACTGGAGCAATTGTTAGAGCTAACTTGAGCTTCTCAAAGGCTGCACAAGCTTCTTGAGTCCAAACAAAACCTTCCTTCTTTAATAAGTCATGCAAAGGTCTAGAAATAATGTTATACCATTGGATGAACCTCCTGTAATAGCCTGTCAGGCCCAGAAAACCCCTGAGCCCTTTGATGTTTTTAGGTTGAGGTCAATCTAAGACAGCTTCCACCTTAAGCCTGTCCATAGCTACATCCTTTTTAGAAATTATATGACCTAAATAGTCTATCTTTTTCACTCCAATGTCACATTTGCTCTTTTTCACAAACAAATATTGTCTCTCAATATGTTGAATGCTACTTCTAGATGGTTTGAATGATCAGACCAGCGTGAACTACATAACTAAATTTAACAATACAATGAACTTCCTTAGTTGAGCATGGAAAATATTGTTCATTAGGCTTTGAAATGTTAGAGGGTGAATTAGTTAAGCCAAAAGGCATAGCTAAGAATTCAAAGTGACCATTGTGTCTCCTAAAAGTAGTTTTCAGAATATCAGCCTCCAGCATTCTTATTTGATAATAGCAAGACCTAAGATCTAGCTTAGAGAAGTACCTTAATCTATGTAGTTCCTCCAGTAGCTCTTCAATAACTGGTATTGCAAATTTATTTTTTACTGTGTAGCTATTCAGTTCTCGATAATTAACAGAGAGTCTCCATGACTCATCCTTCTTCTTTGTCATGACAATGGGTGAAGAATAAGGACTGGTACTGCTCCTAATTACTCCAGTTCTCAACATTTCTCTATTTTATCCTTATGAATTGTAGGATATCTGTAGGGCATGATCTTTATCGGTGAATTACCTTCATGTAGAATGATTTGATGATCCTGATTTATGTGATGCGGCAACTCAGTAGGAAGTTCAAATAAGTCAGCATGTTTTTTCAAGACTACTTTCAGTTCTTGTGTCTCTTTGACCTCGTCTACTTCTTCTAAAGAGCACAAACTGACTTCCCCTTTATGTTCTTCCTGCATAAATAACCCTACTGTCTTCATGCAAAGCTCAACAGGCTTTGCCAACAGCTTCTCCATCTTATCATAAGGAATCACTTTCACAGTTGGAGGTTGATCTCCTCTAAGATAAATCTTCTTCCCATTAATACTGAATTCCATTTTAAGTTTGCTAAAATTCCACAGATGTCCCCTAATGTTACCAGCCACTGAATTGCTAATACCATTCCTCACCCTCCAATAGGTAATATCAACATATCAGAACTGAAGGACACCACTTGCATCTTCCACTCTGATTTCTTGCAAATATAATGACTCTGGACCTTATTTCGCCAGCTATTGATATATTGAAAGAAGTTATGGCAGTCAATGCACATCTCAACCTCTTGGAAGTATTAGATCTAGGAAGTTGTGAGTACTTTCAGTATCAATGAGAACTTGAACAACCTTACCTTAATGGAAACTGTTACACTCATGGTCCTGTAATCTTGAATGCTACTCATAGCATGCATTGATACCCTAGGCAAAATGGATCCATCATCATCTGTTCTAACCCTTGAACCATGATAGTTAAAAGTTCAGCTGGATTCAACAATTCAGTTCCAGCTTCTTCTTCTTCTTTAGTTGGTTCTTCAGTCTCTTCCACCTTTAGATAGAACAACTATCTCTTCTTTTCCCACACATGACCATAACTGTCCTCTTCATCACAGTTTAAGCATAAACCTTTAGTCCTTTTATCCTCCATCTTAGCAGGGCTTAGCACTCTAGGAATTCTATAGTTCAGTTAGAACTTCCTTCTGAAGAATTAAATTATTTTGGGGGGACATTAGGTTTGGTATAAGAAGTAGTTAGAAGGGTATAATTAGAGTATTTTGTGACATTTTTGGGAGGGGGTGAAATAAGGTTATGAACAACGACTTGATTCTGTACTATCAAGGTTTGTTCCTATATTTTGGCTAGACCAATAGCTTTGGCCAAAGTTCCAGGGGATGACATCCTGACTAAGCAACTGACTACATAATCTTTAGAAAGTTCTACTCTAGTAAGTAATTGATCAAAGATGTCTACATATTCTTGCACAGAGTTCTCCTGCATCAAGTCCTTGAATCACCCATAGGGTCATCATACAATTCAGATCCAAAACTAGTGAAGTAATATCAGGTAAGCGGAAGAAAAATAGAAAATATGAGAAAAATGAAAGATAACAAAACAAAAGATAAAGGGATAGATAACGAGACACAAAAAGGAATCACACGGCAACCAAAAGGTATATTAAACTGTAAGACCTCCTTGCATCAATCTAAGAGCACCACATTCTTATGAAGACTTAAGAAACCTCCATTTCTCACTAGTTCAAAGGAGGCTTTAACAAACACTCTCATACTCTATCTCCTAAAGATACTCGAGTCTCAAGAAAACTATGTTAATTCATCATTTCAACAAAATCTACTAAATAAAATAAAAGACTACCTATTTATACTA
>JBDJHY010000106.1:14095454-14105470 GCA_039654485.1 Withania somnifera | reverse complement strand
TATGGGCATAGACCGGGTATGTTGTTGGTGTATATTTCTTCCTGGCCGACAGCACAGGGGTCTGGACTCCTTCGGTTGCATACTTCTTTACGCAATCCTTGGAAATCGTTCTCGTAAGACATGTTTTGGAATCAAATTTTATTTGAAATTGACAAAGAGAGAAAATTAGAAGACTATACCATTAATCAACCTGATCACATGTATGTGCTAATGTCCCATGAGAATCAGTTAAGACGAGATATCCATGAATTAGTTGTGCTATCATGCAATGTCTTGGAATTCTTTCTTATAGTGATAACTTATTTCCAGAAGTTTACGAAATATTCAGAGTGGATTACTGTTTGTGCACACCCTTTACTATGTAAAACTGGAACTTTGCATTATTTACAATCACTTGGTTGTTAGGGAAAATATAGTTAAAATGTAGCAACTGCATACATTCATTGCTTTAGGCATATGATTAAAAGGTTAACCTTTCTTGGGGGATCATTTCCAACACGAGTTATCCTAATGTATTAATCTCCTTGAGAGTTATCTATGCTACACCGCTCAGTGTATGGATTTACTTTGAACATTTCTGTGTATGACTATCTGTTTCTCTTGAATCTTCCATTCCATCAGTCTTTAACTCGATAAATTTGCTTTCATCTTTCAGTTTACTTCCCTTGCCTGATGGAGCTCTCTGTTTGATCGCTGCCACAGCATTCTCTGCAGAGTATTTCTTGTTCTTTTTTCATTCCACAACCCACAAAGGCCTTGAAGGCTACTATCACCTTATCCTTGTCCTCCTCATAGGCCTCTGCATATTGACGACTATCGCTGGAGCTCTTATGCCCACCTGTTTCCCTATTGATTTGGCTAGTGGCATTTCTGTAGCACTCCAAGGCCTCTGGTTCTATCAAACTGCATTCACTCTGTATGGTCCGATGATGCCAGATGGTTGCCAGCTCAAGGGGAACGATATCATGTGTCGTTCAGCAGATAGCGAGGTCCGAGGGGAGTTGCTTGCAAACGTCCAAATTTTTTCCATGGTTTTTGTTGTTCTTGCTGCCACTGCTGGAGCTTACGGTTTTGCAGCTTCAGAGACTTGTCATTCAGAAATTAGGAATTCTCAGGTGCCTCTTGATGCTTAGGAACATTGACATTAGTATATCCATTTTTGTAACATATTCTTTGGTTAGGGAAAGGCCTTGAATGAATCATTTGAGGATGTTGCTCTTAAATTATTCATTTGCCTAGCTTGGTGTCAAGTTGACACTAAAAAGTAGACTATTGTGGCATTGCCGCTAAATTAAGGTAGTTGTTGTGATGGACCAAGAACAATAAATTTGAACATTTGTGGTAATTACATTTACAAAACAACTTGGAACATTTCTTATTTGCTACTCCCTCCTTCCATCTTTAGTTGTTACTTTTGACTGGGCAATACACATGTTAAGAGGTAATAATTAACACGAATAATTTTTCTATTTCACCCATTGACTATAGTAGGTTTTAAGCTTTGAAAAATGCATTAAGGAATGAATGATATTTAATAAAAAGAATAAAATGGGTAAACTATCCATTGAGTTTCTAAACGTGATAACTATTATTGGACAACCATTTATAGTATAATGGAGAGAGTACACTAAACTTGCTATGTATGGTAATCAGTTTCTTTTTTAAAAAGAAAATCTAGATATTTTGCATTCTTTCTATTTATTGTAAGTTTAATTTTTAAAGAATGTTAGATTTATGTGGAGAAACAAGAAATAATTAAGTAGATAGAGCATAAAGATAATGGGTGAAAATCAATTTTGCTTTAAAAATTAGACTCCCTCTTCAATTATAAATAATTATTATTCTCCCTCCTTTTATCAATATTTAACTATAAAGGGCGGATAACGATTATTATTTATAGTTTAGAAGATAGTTTAATTTTTAAAGTGAAAGCAAAGTTTATAGATTTTCATCCTAATGACAATTAATGTCTGTTATCATCAATCAATTTAAGTGGAGGTTTTAAAATATGTTGGGTTGGGCTGCTGGATTCAATACTCTAGGGTAGGTTATGTATGTTTTCCACATAAAATATTTTCTACTAAGAGTATGTTTGGCAGGAGTTTTTTTTTTTTATATTTGATTGATTAAATTTTTTAAAATTATCTTTCTTAAGAAAATAAGATTTGCGTATACTCTGATTCTCCAGAGTAAAATAAAAATGTTAAAAGGTAGAGAAAGCTTTTAGATATGTGTAAGTAATTACAAATATAAAAAATAGTGTATAAAATAAAATGAACAACTACGTTAAATATATATTCCAGGCAATTTATATATATAAAAGTAAAGGAGAAAATAGGTGCAAATGACACAAACCTGTTCTTTATGCTAGGTAAGCATAAAATAGTTTCTTACATCTATTTTTGAATGATTTACTCCTAAATTTGTCAAGAAAAGATATTTCTTTCAGCTAAATATTTAACTATTTTTGAATAGATGGGAGTAAAAGTAAACATGAGGGAACTTGCAAAAAGGCCACTTTAACACTTAATTGGCAAAATGCCATTTTTTTAATTTATTTAATTTTTAGGGTTAGAATTTAAAATAAAAAATAAAAAATAAAAAATGGGGTATATATGGGGTTAAGGGGTCTTTTGTAAGTTTTAAAAGTTTGGAGTAGAGGTAATGTATTTTAAACTACTCCATTTAATATATTTAAATGCCCTTCTCTATACTCTTTCAACTTTCATATTTGAAAGTGTTCCAAATTTTTAAATATTTTATCTTCTTCTCACGGCGACTATCTTCATAATTGTTATCTTGAGGTAAGTTCTTTTGTCATTCCAAGCATTTTTAGTTTCATGTTGAATCATTTTTTTTATGTTTTAATGATTTTCGATTTCACGAATTTTAAATTTTATAAAAAGTTAATTAACTTTTTAAATTAATTTTTTTTTTATTTCTGGTTACATGTGTGATTTAATGATGTTTTTACTGTTTAATGTTCATCCATCTTCATGGATTTTTTGGATTTATTGTTATTTTCGTTCGTCTGCTTTTATAGATTTTTATGATTTTGTTATTGGTTTTATTCATTTATTTTTGTGGTCTATTACTAGACTAATCGTCGACTATTACTTGTTTTATATTGTAGTTGTCTACCGATACTAGTCTATTATTTGTGTGCAAATCATAAAAGATGGTAAAAGTCATCATAGTTGATTTACATCCTCTCAATCATGGCCTAGAGGAAGTCGTTGATTCATTGTATATGCATTTCTAATCTTATATGGTCAACGATAAATGCTAAAAAAAAACCTATTAAGGTTATTTTAAAGACGGAGGTGGTCTTGCATGGATAGTTGTTGGCGGCGATGGTTGCTTCTTTGGAGCATTGTTGTATGTTCTTCTTTTATTATTGTTATATTTGATTTTGAAATTTGATATCTATACCTGATTATGGAAGACATAATTTTTTTTTTTAATATATTACTGTATATAAAGGGAGGATGTGAATTTTTGGTAGTCTTCACATGAATTTGCTTTCTCCACTTTATCCTTAATTGAAGTATTAATATCCTTACTAGCTTTCATCTATTTAGATAAATTTAAACAACTATATGGACTTTTAAGTTTTATAAAAAAAGTGATGAATCATGAAAAGATGATAGTGACAACACAAAAATTTATTATCCAACCAAATTTAAAAATTCATTTTCTTTTTTCATATGAAAGTAACTCTTAAATTTATTTAAAATTATCTTTGCCCTAAGAAATTTATTATAGACGACTACAAAGTTATCATCATATTTTCTTTTTACCTTAATGCATGTTTAATTAATAAATTTAAACTTATACTTTATATATAACTAAATATATTCTTAGAATATGATTTAACACTCCAAAAAGTGAAAATACTTATAAATAATTGTAAACGAGAGTGACATTTTTTTCACATTTTTGTATATGAAATATTTTATAAAAAAGTAACATTTCTTAAAAAGGAAGAGAAAAAGTGAGAGAAAAAATAATTTCAGTAACTTTTACATTTTTTTATATAATTTGAAGGAATATCTATAAAGGAATGTTATTGTATTAAGATTTTAATTGTTTTATTTTAAATATTATTTTTATTTAGAATCTCATTTGTTCAGCGGCAATATTTTTTACATTAGTTGAATACTGTATGCTTTTAAATGTTTTTTTTTATAAGAAATAGGTTAGCCAATATAAGTTTATTTGGGAATATAATAAAGAAATTAATTTAACACTTAAAACTGTTGCTTTTTCACGAGTTTCATACCTCAACTATCTATCGTTCTATTTATCTACCTAAACTATTACCGTTTTGCGAGATTATATCTCATTAAATATATTAAAACACACCTCAATGTTTAGTTATTCAGTACGGGGCCTATACTTAATTAGAATACTTATTTTTCCAACTCATCATCGCATTGTATTTTAATATAGCAAGTGGTATTTTAGGTAGGTAAAGAAAATAATGAAAGGCATGAAACTGTCGTAAAATTGATAATTTAATTGTGTTATTAACCATTAACGCTTTAATATTTTAGAGTTGTTGAGAAATAATGTAAATCTCTTTCCAACTAATATGTTACAAAAACAAAATATAATGCAAATAGCGAAGGAATTTTTTAAAAAAAATTAAAAATATAAATTTTAATATAATTTTGGCCAGGCTTAGCACGAGCCTAATGCAACTAGTAGACCAAATAGGTGAGAGGGTATGTGATCCTTGGCCGACCTGTAATGGCCATGTGAAAATAATATTTGTGTATTATGAACGTTTTAAATTATGCATTGTATGATTAGACCGATGTGTAGTGTTTTGAGTTTGTCATCACTACAACTCTTTAATTTTATAAATAAGATTTTTCATCATCAATTACCGACTATAGATTATGTAACTATTTATTATATCATCACTAAATAATACTAGGGATAGCTGCTTACTTTAAATAGTAAAAAAAAAAAAAAAATAATGATTTGCATAACTCTTACTTGTTTCATGTAAATTGAAAAAATTGATGAGATTTTGAATAATAATAGATTGCATACAATCTAACCTAAATCACAAAGATAGTAAAATATATATTATTGAAATTGAAAAATTATATAGCAGTATCATTTATAATAGAATAATAGGTTGATGCTAGACTTTCAATCTTATTCTTTATTTTATTTTTTGTAACCCCATTAGTTTAATCAACTGATAACAACTATGGATCTAATCAATTAACGTCGTCAATAATAAAACCTTGACATTATATAAGAGATGGACAACTAGATGAGTATAGATCACAAGTAATAAGTGAAATTCACGGGTGAAAATTGATCTAGTGTAGGCGGATTATTGATAAGTGAAAACGTTAAAAATGCAGGTGTGACAAACCACGAACCCCAAATCTCAAACCTTAAAACACAAACCCCAAAATAGACATAAAACTGATAAGTCTTCAATATCTAAAGGTCTTCTTTTATGATAGATAACCCACGTGGTCTATAATACCCTGATGTAGATAGATAGACTAATGCAGGTATATCAAATTTAAAAAGTAATATAAATAAATAAAATTAAAATAAAAAACTTGTCGGTATTTAAACATTATAACAGTATTTTATCAAATCTTATGAGAGTCCGCATCAAGTGATGGCATGATCCAAAGAGTTTAAGGACAATGATAGTCCTTGGATCACCAATAATTAGCTAAAAAGATGATAACTAAATAAATTAAATCAGAATGAGGAACCCGTTATCGTTTAAACATTAGTACACTTTTTTGGTACATCATATGAGAGTCTCTGTCAAGTGGTGACATTATTCAAAGAGTTTAAGGACAAGTAATGATTGCACAAAGTACATATTTATATGAAGATTGTGCTATGAGGACCATTATTTTTTTCTATACTAATTATATAGCATTGCTTTAAATATCACTAATTGTTCTCAACAATTCTTTGGATCATATGTTTGTTGTTTAGGGACTCTCATATGGTGTATTAAAGTGTTGCTACGATATTTTAATGGTGTCGGGTATCCTATTTTAATTTTATTTATCAAGGTCACAGATAACTATAAGTTATTTGCTTCTGTATAAACTCATGGAATTGCCTTCGTACTTGAACTTGTCTTTTTTTTTTTTTGATTTTTTTCTGTAATAAGAAGGATCTTGCTATTCTAGGATGTGGCATTCCAGAAAGACAGACTTAAGACTTTATCATTCATACCTGCTTTCATAAGCACTTGTTGACAAGTTCGGAAGAAGGCTTTGAGGCAAACTAACTCGATATGGCTCCGATTTAGTATTCCTTCTCGCTTAGAATCTCTTCCAGCTGAGCTGAACTAACAGGATTAGGTAAAAGTAGAGATGTTTATCATCTTTTTATTCAAGTATTGGTGAACCAAGAACCATCACTTGTCCTTAAACTCTTTAAATCATGCCATCATTTGATGAAGACTCTCATATGATGTAATAAAGTGATGTATGATGTTTAAATGCCGACAAGTCTCTTATTTTAATTTTATTTATTTTTATTATCTTTTTAGGTTCATATGCATGCATTGTTCTATATATCTACATCAGGATATTATAGATCACGCAGGTAGCTATTATAGAACAAGACCATTAGATATTGAAAACTAACCGATTTAGCATATACTTATTTTGGGGTTTGGTGTGGGGTTTAAGACATGAGAATTGAGGTTTGGGGTTAGGGGTTTGGAGTTTGTGAGACCTGTGTAATTTGAAAGATTTTTCATTATTCCCTAGTTTTGAAAGTCCAACATCAACCTATATTTTATTATAGATAGAATTGCTATATAAATTCACAATTTTCACATATATGCTAAACTACCTATGCGGTTTAGGGTACAATGTATTTAATCCATTATAAATAAAATTTTATCAAATTGTTTCGACTCACTAAAGATAAATAAGATTTGTGCAAATACATCAGATTTTACACTATTTAAAAATCAAGCATCTATGACTAGTATTGTTTAGTGATAATATGATAAAAGTCGATCATCTATCACTAGGCTATTGAAGAAGCTATTCAATTTGAGGGGAAAAAAAGAGTCTCCTAAACTAGTTAGATCAAGTTGAGGAGGCAAAAGAAGAGACCCTTAAACCAACGACATCAGGTTGAGGAGGCCATAAAAAAGGCTCCTAAATCGGCTGATTAAGGAGAGGAAGTGAATGAAGGTGGGGCTGATGATGTCGAAACTTCTTCTTTATGCCTCTCAACAATTTTTATATTTAAAACTAGCCTAGAAGCTGTAGCAGCAACATCAAGCATGTAAAATAAATTCTGCATATCATTTGTTATGAAAGCTTTTTCTAAACGTTCATCAAATAACTAATGATCAAGTCACATAAATTACATGTTAATTCTCCACTTTTTATTATGCTCTTAAGCAAGTTGGTATATTTACCATTTCGATGTACAATAATGAACACTAACACCTTATTCACACAATTCCACTTTTAATGTTTTGAAGTCTCCTTTCATTCACCATCATAATCATTACCTACTACAATATACTCCGCAAAATCGACATAATAAATCAAGTTGGTCGATGACTGTTGATAGGTTTGGATGGAACAAATCAGTATATATATATATATATATATATATATATATATAAAATATAATATAATATAATATAATATAATAAATCAAAAAAGGAGTACGTGACAAATGTATATTTTTTAAAACTTGAGTTCAAAAGGTGTAGGGTCAAATAATGACATCATAAATAATGACATTTTTGCTAAATACCTATAACTTGAGCATACAAATCAATCTCTTTTTTTTTTAAAATGGCCTTTTAACTAACTTGCCCAACAAACTTGTTCATTAAGCTGGTAAGTTTATAATAGTTTTCTACATCTATTTTTGGATAAATTACTCCTTTAAGTTTGTCAAAAACAAATATTTCTTTCCGGCAAATATTCAACTATCTTTTATGGTTTGACTCAATGAAAATTGTGGGGAATTTTTTTTAAGGGAAACTCACATTTTAGATTAGTTGCATTTTTTTATTTTATGCTATTTTGGTTTCTTTTTAGCGGCTAGTGCAGATTTTTATCATTGATACATATTTTTAAAATTTAGTTTTAGCGTCAATGTCGTTTTTTATATTGTAATTTCTTAAATTGGACAGAACTTTCATGGTGCTTCTAGTGAATCATTTCTATTTAACAATAAAAATTTATCACTATTTGATGAAAATCAAAGTGTTTACTTTGTAAGTTTTAATAAACTTAAATTATCAAAATTAGTTTAAGAGACTAGTTATCTGTTTCATTTCATTTGTCCTCTACATTTTTTTTAGTGTTCATTTTTACAAGTTAAGATAATTTATTTTTCCATACACTCTTAGTTTTAATTAATCAATAAAATAATAATAGTCAGATTTAAAGTTTCAAACCAACATTAATAAAATAAAATATTTGATGTTAGGTATGGCATAACTCATAACCATTGTGGGGAGTTGGGCCCTAGTTTGTGAGCCAATGCTAGGTGGGCTTTGCGGTACGGTACAAGTCATTTTTGATAAATTGTACCTAGGGTTACTTATATATATTCTATATTTGTAACCTAAAACACATAATACAAATCACAACCGCTCATAGCTTCTGAAGACGTAGGCAAATTGCCGAACCTCGTTAAATCTTGTGTTCTTTATCTCTTTTCTTTACTTTCTGTTAAATCCTATGTTTATTAGCCTGATCCATCAACAAGTGGTATTAGAGCAAGTTGAGATGGCTATGTTAGGTGCGAAATTCGAAGTGGTGAAGTTTAATGATCACAGTATCTTCAGATTGTGGCAAACAAGGGTAAAAGATTTGTTAGCGCAGCAAGGGATCTTCAAGGCTTTACAATCTGAAAATCCAGAATTGATGAAGGTTGAAGATTGGGAAGAACTGCAGCGACTAGCGGCAAGAACCATACAATTATGTTTGGCAGATGAGATTATGTATCACGTAATGAATCAGTCGTCCCGAAGAGAAATATGAAATAAATCAGAAAGTCAATTTATGTCCAAATCCTTAACGAGTAAAATGTATCTAAAAACAAATGTTGTATGGGCTGAAGATGCAGAAAAGTCATGATTTGGCGCAACACGTGAATGTCTTCAATCAAGTAATCACGAATTTAGCTCAACTTGATGTGAAGATTGAGGATGAAGACAGAACAATGATTTTGTTGTGTTCATTGCCCTCTTCTTACGAATACATGTTGACTACTCTTACATATGGAAAAGAAACAATCAAAGTTGAAAAGATTACTGCAACCTTGTTGGCTCATAACCAGCGGAAACAAAATGCAAAGGAAAACTCTCATGCTGATAGTTTATATATTAAGGGTAATCAAAACCATGGAAGAAAGTCAAAGAAGGAGGATTTTGGAAAATGAAATTATAGAACAAAGTCTAAAGGCAAAAGGATGATTTATTGCAACGAGTGCGAGGAGCCAGGACACATGAAGAGGGACGGTCCAAAGTACAAAAAGCAGACAGATGATAAACGTGATGAATCATCCCAAACTGTGAATGTGGTACAGAATGACAATTCAGATTGCAGGGATGGTGATATGCTTTCGGTTTCAACAACACAGTCCATGGATGCGTGGATTCTTGATTCAGGATGCCCTTATCATATAATGCCTAACAGAGAGTGGTTTACGACATACAGTCAGTTAATTACGGTGCAGTCTATTTAGGTGATGATAGATGTTGCAATATCGTTGGTATTGACGAATTCAAAATTAAGATGTATGATGGCACTGTTAGAACATTGTGTGATATTAGGCATATATCAGATTTGAAAAAAAATCTAATTTCCTTGGGCATTTGCATAAGATGTTTTTATTCCTAAAGTAGATGAGGATAGGAAAATCATTAAAATTATTAAAGGTGCACTGACTATGATGAAAGAAAAGTTAACTTCAGGCAATATCTATAAACTGTTAGGGAATACGTTGTAGGTGGAGTTCATTCTGTTGAG
>JBDJHY010000106.1:14074125-14088531 GCA_039654485.1 Withania somnifera | reverse complement strand
TCACTGCTGACAAGTTCATGTATTGTGTGTACTTGTTGAATGTTCGTAGTTGCTAGAGAAGTATGGTAGCCCAAGCCACTTTGATGTATGAGGAACTCCTTGTTTTTATCTTCCAAGGGGCTTGATATTCGCCAAGGTGGAGATTCGTTAGGTATGACATGACTCATATCCATTGTGAGGAGTTGGGCCCTAATTTGTGGGCCAACGCTAATTGTAGGGCTTGGGGTGCGGGGACTTTTCCCCCGCGGTACGGTACAGGTCATTTTTGGTAAATTGTATTTAGGGTTACTTATATATATTCTGTATTTGTAACCTAAAACACATAATACAAATCACAGGCGCTCATAACTTTCAAGGACGTAGGCAAATTGCAGATCCTCGTTAAATCTTGTGTTCTTTATCTCTTTCCTTTACTTTTTATTAAATCCTGTGTTTATTAGCCTGATCCATCAACATTTGAGAATTGTGTCAAGTCAATATCTCTACTCAAAAAAATATTTAGCGACAATAACTTAATTACCACTAAATTATATTTTAGTAGCATTTATTAGTAACAATTACATGTAACACATTTTGATAAAAGCCCATAAAGACTATAGCGACATAGAATATAATGATAATTAACTAATATTGATAAAGATTTTTAGCACTCTCTGTTGATAAAATACATATTTATTACTGTTAAAAGTCTTTACTATTATATAAACCGACGCACGTTATAAGGAGATATGAGAAAATTTCTCATAGACCCATTTAAGTTTCCAATTACCAAAATGATCTACTTTCGTTTCTTTTTCAACCGTTTTTTCTTCTTCTACTTTTACTCTTCTTCTTTCCCACTCAATCTATCTTAAAGCTCTTTTTTTGATGAATTTAACAAAAAAAAAATTAAAATAAAATTGGATAAAGATGGTATTAAAGTTTTAAAAATATAGCGAAGCTCAAGCTAATCCCAAGTTATTTATAATTTTTGAAAATTGAGAACTAACCTCATAATTTTTAATTACAAAGAAAATTGGAGTAGTTTACCTAATCTAAAACTAAGAGAAAAAAAAAACTCGATGCCCCATCTTAATTAAATAGAAAACTTGACGAGTCTTTTAACGAAGAGTCCTGCCATATTTGTCAAGAGTCTCGAAAGGCAAATGTTTTTAAACAAACAAACATGAAATTTTTATTTTCTTTTCAAGAATAACATTTTCCTTCAGACCAAATAATGTCACTAAACTTCGACCTTTTCGTATCGAAGTCACTAAACTATCTTCTATAAGTTATTCAAATTTACCCAATTCCGTTTATTTTCTCTAAGAGGAAAAAACCAAAAGACATACCACATGGTTAATATCTCCAACGACAACTTCTTTGATCCACAAATGAAATCTGATGAGAAAGGTGTAGTCTACGCAAAACTTACCTCTACTATTGCGGGATAGAGAGGTTGTTTCCGGTAAATCCTCAATTCCAACAGCATTAACCATAAAAGGAACGCACATCTAAAGTACTAAAAAACACTTAACCTCTTGATAATCATTACCATACCAGACCCAAAAAAAAAAAAAAAAAATTACTTTAGTTTTGTCCAGCTTCTATCATTTTGGTCTTCATTTAGTCGCACTTTGCTTGAAAGCAACAATCATTATACATTCACACACTTCAAATTGTCAGCTGAGGCTATACACTTTGGATGACCATGAGACACTTTATTACACTACGACTATTCAGCTCCTGCTTTTAGCAGCACAACGAAATAATCATATTGTTCAATAAGGGACGATGATGGATTCAATAATCTCTTGGAGGGGAGCCAGCTCCTTCTTGTCAATCAGTCCAAACTCCTACAAGATAAACATAAAATTATTAGTCAATTCCATTTACAAAACGACTTGTGTTGCACAATGACAAAACCTGTGTTGTCTGAAAGAAACTCACATAACCTCATTCGAACAAATAACTAAAAAAGCTTTTTCCCCAGCCAGCACCAGATATTGACTAATGAGTATCTTTGTTCCTTGCTAGCGAAAATTTTCATTCCCTTGGGATAAGGTAGTGCTAGAAGGAAGAGCTATACGAAATTAGGGGTTAGAAGTGTGTGATTCAAGTCCTATGCGAAAGATCGAACACTCAAAAGTCAAAAGGTATGCTCCATAATATCCCCTTCTAGCACAAAACCAGATGCAAATCAAAATAAAAAAAGCAGACTCCAGGAACATTTTACATTTCTCCCACACTTAATCTAAAGATGGGAATTTTTTTACTCTATGCTCTCTTTAAATAATTCTATAGTTAACCACTGAAAATGAAAATAAAAGCACATCTGATAGGAAATGGCCTATGTCAACCAACACATCTAAAGAGTCAAAATTACTTCCATCTTCCATTCAATATACACCCAAAAACCACTACTCTTCTCACAAACCAGATTTCTGCTAACCTCCCTAGCTTCTATGTTCAACACCGCGCACAGTGCCCGTCTCATTCATGAGAGGTACTTAGAGTCAACCTCAATTCACACCTGGGTATCTTTTGTTTAAAAGGTGTTATTATGCAAACAAGACTTCCACACCTACTTCCTTCCCCAACTCTCTAGGAAATAAAATCTGTAGATCCGTTCATCCATGAATGTGACCTGACAACTATCAGTTACGCTATAATGACAAAAAAACATGTTTACTGTAATCCTCAACAATAAAAAGAACTCCTTTTTTCAGTAATAAAGAGACGAAATTAGTAATTTAATTGAGCAGAAGTCCTAACAAAGCAGCAATTAATCAGGTTCATATTAAAAACCAGTTCTCTAATCAACAATAAAAATATCATTAGGATAAACTAATCTGGAACATGACCTGGACTCATTTTAAAGGCATTACCTTAAAAAATACTTTTCCTTTTACCGAGAAATCTGTCTGGACCAACCTCAACCTATGAAACTTTGGATAATGGCCCGACCCTCTTCCCTTCTCCACTTATATACTAGGCTTAGTTAACATGGCGCAAGGCTCAATCCTCTAGTCTACATCACAAGTCCCTCGACCTTTGCCACTTAAACTAAGCCCTAGGGGAACCTTAATCAATATTTGATAAGGCTATAAACTTAATCATCCTAGTCATCATAAACTTGCCAAAAAAGATATGCTAGTAAAATCTACACTTCTCCATGTTTAATGAAGAGCAAAAACAGAAAGAAATTGAAGAGAACTGACTTAAAGTTTCCGGCCATGCCCTTGGTGGATCTTCCGAACAGATACATCAATATCCTGGAACCTCCTAATGAAAGACTACTTCCGAAACGACCTAAAATTGTTCATTGTGGAGGCTATGATGAATGCATGCTCCTTGTACTATTTGTAGAAAATAATATTGTTATTAGAACTTCAGATTCTCTACACATGGTACAACACTTGTATATGGAGTATCTCCCAACAAATCAATCAAAAAAGCAAATTAGGTGGTCTGAGTTCATTATCATGACGAATTAACATATTTTATTTATGGATATCTTTCTACAGCACCCCAAGAATTTCACTTTTACGGGATAAGAATTATGGAGAAGTTTGCAGTTCTTCTATTAACTAATAGAACTTCGACCACATCAGTCACTCAATTAACTCACAGGACCTTCAGCAATCACATCATTCGCTCGATTCCTTTACATAAAAGCACGGGAAAAGGCATACACACACATCAAATGATATCAGATTGTCGGTAACACTTTCTCTTTTCTATACCCCCCTCAAACCCTCACCCCACCCCCCACATTTTGAAATTGGATTATTACCTTCCTAATAGCTGAGGTGGCAAAGAGAGTACATTTGACTTTCTCAAGGATAGTGAGAAGCAAAAAAAAATATTAAACATTTTTTATTAAATAAGTATTAATTTTTTTTTCTTTTATATATCTTTTCTTTATGAATATTTCCGAGTATCAATTAGTTTCCTAGTTTTCCATCCCAATATTATCACCAAAGATGGAACCTGTTTAAATCAGCCATGGCTTCTCCAATCTGCCAAAATTGAGATCCCTCACCTTCATCTTCCTATTCATCCTCTACTTTTTCTTTTCATTTTCTGCTAATATTGTGACTTGATTTGCCGGTGTTCATGCAGAGTTATTGTGATTTTCCAGAATTCAGATCCCTTGCCCTCGTCATGTATTTGCAATGGTGAGCTAAAAACTGTAAGGGTAGGGTTTCCAAGCGGTGAGCCAGATGGTGGATGAAGAAAAAAAGGAGATTGGGGGCTAAAAACAAAAAAGAATTGTGAAAAATACAGGAGTAAGGCACATGTAGTTCACTCTTTAGTACACATCTTGTTTGTTACATGCCAAGGGTGTTTTTATTCAATCTCGACATATTCAAAGGGTAAGTGTGTAATTATCAATTTCGATATAATTTGAGTGTGTATTTATGTGTTTTCCCTTGAAAGCACAAGATTCTATTTATTTATTTTACCTCAAGTTGGCCCTAATATTATCCGGAGAACACACACAATGTTGATTTTTCCTAGCTATTCATGATTAATTTTCTCGAGGAAATAAACTTTTCTTTATGACCATGATGACCAGGTCAGCTTGCGCAATTCCACTGGCTGCTACATCTCACTATCACAGATACCGAGTAACTTTGTCCACCAAGGTTTGGACATCAGTTGGAATTGAATCTGATATCTCATGATGCTCAACCCACTTCAATGACCAATAGGCTACACCTTGGGTGCTTCTCGAGACAATAAAATTAGATCACTCATTCCATTTTAAATGGCCTATTTTGAATAAATATTAAAGATCTTCTGCTACTTCTAGATTTGAGAGCCATCCATAATCGAAGTTCAAATTGCTTCCTCTTACCAATAGTAACTTGGTTCAGCAACAACCAAACAAGCAGATGCTACTAAACTAGTGAATGACGGACATCCATAGCAAGACAAGAAAATCCCCAGTTGTGTACTCAGATATCAATTCTTTAATTTTCTATCAGCTGATGGAGATACATAATCCTTTGAAAAGTTGATCAGACAACCAGCAAAAACAAAGATAACACAACATTGATTTGAACAGGTACATGCAATTAATGTGTTTTCAAACTTGGGAAGAAAGATAGAACTAGTAATGTGCACAAGAAAGAGATTTAGAGAACTCACATGGGTGAAGAGAATGAAATGCTTAAAGCATGTATTCAAATGGGCCTCCTCCTTAAGACTCACAATTTTCTGAAAATGGGAATGATAAATATGTGCATACACACGAAAGAGACGCTTAAATATTGTCTTCACAACATCCTTGAAGTTGGATGGAAACGGCGCACCTACAAAATTTAGCACAGAGAATCAAGGCCAAAGGCATTAGTGTTCTCCAAATTAAGATGGAAAGAGAAACAGTAAGCTAGAATAATACCTCATCCAACCGACCCATTTCCAAGCCCCGACTCTGCTACCACCATAGCTCTTCCCCCATCCCCACCCCCAAACCCTCCAAACAAAACTAATTAAAAAGAAAACAACTAACGCAATGAAGCTGTTTCTTTTTCTTGGGGGTTGTGCAGGAAAGGAGCCTATCTACCCTTATTTTTTTATCCAATATAACTTCAGACGGCCTGAAGACCGAGAAGCACGCTTTTGAATTTTATTTTTTATTTTTTTTGAGAAAGGTAATGTTGCATTCATCAGCATTAAGGATATGTTGAGGACCTCCAAAAATTGATTCACAGCAGAAAACAGGAAACCTACTTTTTTTTTTGTAAGGAAAACTTTCAACGCTGGACCACAGCAACTGTTCTAGAAAATAGAAAAACTACTAGATTACAAGTTTCCTGTAAAATCTATAATTTGTGCCTCATTTTCTATCCCTTGTTCTTTACACCAAAAATAAAAGGTCACCATACATAGCCACTTGACTTTCTCAATTGGATTAGCCTTGTTTACGAAGCACCTGGTTGTTCCTTTCCTTCCAGATAGGCTTTTATACTACACTAGTTACTTATTGATAAGTTGAAAAACCACTTATCAAATAGCAGAACGATACAATATAAGCAGAAGGATAACAGAGTAGAAAAATAAACAGATAATAGAGTAGTAGTTAGAGATGGTTTGATGAGGAACAATTAAATGATACTTCAAGTTAGAATTATTAAATGAGATTTTACAATGGAAACGTGTGAAATACCAGGGAATGTCAATATTTTAGATGAGTCTCAAAATTTTGATACGTTCAGAAGAAGAAACTGTGTACTTCGCGCCTGTACAGTAAAATAGCATGTTATTACTTTCCAATTAAAGAGCCGTAATTACCAAGCCTTTGAGGAAATAGAGATTCATCATCCAATTGAGTTTCAATCCAGTCCATCAAATATTCAACGTATTTTGGAGCTGAAACTTCAATAGGCTTCTTAATTTGTACTCCATCAGCCCACCTGTACTCGTACCTGAAATAAAAGAAGTCGGGAATACCGTCTGAATTTTTCTTCTCATGAAACATAAAAAAGAATAGCATAAGAAACTTTTGGGTTTAATATGATTCAGACTGTCATAATCAAAGTTGGATTTATTGACGAACGAGGATTCACAGGGGCCAACATAACCAGCAAATTAGTTAAATTTCCATATAAAAGTGCAGCAGAAAATGCAATTCACCAATAACTAATGAAAGTCAACTGTGAAGAAAAAAACATATAATGGAAAAGGAAAAAAGAAATCAAGGAAAAGACCTTCCTTTTTATTCATTTACTCGATACATCAAAACCCTTAATTTGTATTATGTCCCCTCTTCATGGTAAAGAACGCTCTTTGGAATAAAGAATTTACTTTTACCTGAGAAGGGTCCATAGACTCTATACAAGCACGCACTTGGCCATAGGTTCCAAATATTTTTTTTACTTTATATGGGAGTTATGGAGTTGGATATGAGGACGGAGTTGTGTTTGGTAATACCTTTTGCAAGGAATTGGAATAATGTTCCTCCTCGAACGTATTTAAATACAACTTCAAAGGTAAAAAGTTAGTTGGAAAACACGTTACGAGGGGTTTTCCAAACATGAAATACAACTTCAAGTTCAATCATCATATTGTGGTATCTAAATACCGGTACTGAGCGGTGTCTATGGAGGTCCACACAGGACATGGCCAAACCATTTCAAGCGAACTTCTCTCAGCTTATCCTTTATGTATGCTACTTGGACCCTTTGTCAGATTTAATCACTTCTGATTTGTCCAATCTTGTATAATCTAACACGCACCATTCGCATTTCTCTCACATTCACCTGATCTATGTCACTCGGACCTTCCAAAAACACCGACGCATCTGTGTCGGATCCTCTAAAAATATGCTACTTTTAGAGGGAGGTGATTAGACATGACATGCAACAATTACAGTTTATCGAGGATATAGTCCTAGATAGGAAGGTGTGGAGGACAGATATTAGGGTAGCAGATTAGTAAGAAGGAGTTTGTGAGGTAGTAGGTATGAGTGCTGTTTTTTTTTTTGTTATCCGTGCTACGAGTTGCAGTGGTATGCTTGTACTATCGTGTTCTTGGAGTTTTAGGAGTTTCGGGTAGATCGATTGTCGTATCATTTGTAGTAGACTTGTTTCTGCTAATATCTGTTGTGTTTATTTTTTTGTAATTATCTATTGTTCCATTTTCTTACGTTGCATCTTTTCTAGATTGTTTTTGTCTTGAGCTGAGGGTCTATTGGAAACAATCTCTTTACCTCACCTTTGAGGTAGTGGTATGGACTGCATGTGTACAATCTACCTTCCCCAGATCCCACTTTGTGAGAATATACTGGGTATGTTGTTTTCATTGTTGGGGGATCCAACACACATCCATCAGCATTTTTGCAGAGTCCCAGCATCAACATCTGATTATCTGATGGGTTAATCAGAACTTAGGAGAAATAACTCTCACTCCCATATAAAATTGTTGGTCTAAAATACTAAGGATGTCTTGCACTTGTATGGGGAAAGAGGTAGAGCATGTGAAACAAAACTTTGTCAATCAAGTTCATAGCCTTTTTTAAAATTTAAGCATATGCATAGAAACTTAAGTATTAAAATAATATTTAAGCATTAGTTTTCTTATATTTTGATAGGAAACTTTTATAGCATTAAAATTATATTTCCTAATATTAAATTTAATGTGACCTATATTCCTGATTACGAATCAAAAAGCCTTTATCACCAAGAGTGAGTTTTTCCTTTCGTGAAATTAGGAAAATAAAACGAATTTCTTCTTATCTTAGGTATATAATTTGAAATTTAAATATAGATAATAGAGTTATGTATCTTTCTCTATCTCCTGAAAAATCATTTTAGCTAAAAATTCATGTTGGGTCGAATTCGAATGAATCTTTCGATAATCTGTAAAAAACTATTTTGATGTTATACATTAGAAAAATCCGTTTTGTTATTAATAGACTAGAAAGGGGAAAAGAATAACTGAAAGAAATGATGGACAAATCTTCTTCTCCGCCGACCTATTCAATTCTGGAATCAGACCTGCTATTAATGTGGGTATCTCCGTTACTAATCACTAACACATGGCGCTTGTCAAGAATTTCCATATGGTGTCATTGACTAGATCCAGCACACTGTCACACTAAAGATTGATTATCGGAGCTAAAGTGTAGTTGCGAAAGAAGGAATTGCATAGTGGATAAGGCCTCTCTACCTCGCAAAGTAGGGGTAAGGTGCGTACACTCTACCTTTCCCAGATCCCACACTTGTGGAATTACACTCGGTTTGTTGTTGTTGTTGTTGTTGGTAGGGTGGTGCACTATCATCACAAGAATCTAATCATGAATTCATTGTGTTTTTGTATTCTTTGTAATGAACTTCAACATAAATATCTTCCAACACGTAAAGCTGCAAGTATTTTTGTAAAATTATTTCTAATTAAAATTTCACCAAGCCTGAAATAAGTGTCATAAATTAATAATGGCCTTAGCTTATCAAAATGGAAAAAGAAAACATCATAATCAGCTAATAACATCATCCATATATCTATCTTCTATCTTAGGAATTAACCTGAAGCTGAGTGCAAACTCACATCATTTCTTTGTACCACTGACCACTAAACAACGGACATCCCCATCTATCAAACCCTAGATCACCAATTTCCTTTCATGTGGTTTTTAGAAGGAAATTTTTAGTAATTTCCCCAAACTGCCTATACAAGAATGGCATGGACACACAGTAACGATACTTCTTATCTAGTTTGGTTCTGGTTTAGATTAGAAATTGTGACTTAGACACCACAATAGTAAAGAAACTGCTACAGTGTTTTCAAGTCTTTTAAGATTTAAATACCCAAGAAACTCTGTTAACGTATTGCAACAGAATTCCGAGATGGTCCTCAAGACTACCCCGATGAATCAGTAGACACATCAACAGTTCCTTGAATTAGCGGATTTGTATTGAACTACCCCTTCAAGATTAAAGATGACAAGGCCAGTTCCCAGCATTTGAAGTTTTATTTGGAGTTTTCTCCAATATCCTGAGGCTCCTATCAAGAATCGTTCAGACAAGTTAACTACAGTCTACAGTTGTTTCTCCTACTAATGGTTTCTTATTGGAATGCTTCATCAACCAGAAAGGACTTGAATACTTGTCGACCAATGATCAAGTAAATCACAGCAGAAAACGTGATGGTATTGAAGCAAATTTAAACATTCAAAGAAAACTAGTTTACTTCCATAGAGGCAGCAAATAGCTGAAAGCATATTATGGCTACGCCCAAGAATCCACACTCATCCATGATCATTTGCCAGGAAGCCATCTCCATTAAATGGCATCTTGCATAAAATCAGTGCAAGAAACAACCACTCTACGTCATTACGCACGCTTTGCCTCACCTTACCTCGTAAAAGGAAAAGAAGTACTAAATTGTCTCGAAACAAGTCCTTTTATTGTCTTACCCCAATCCTTACATTTCATTCTTTTGGTGAAGTAACTAAAACGTATTAGAAAAATCATCAAGAAGATGCAGAATTACAAAAGAACAAACTGTTAGCTCCAGTACAATTCCAGTCCTTGCATTTTTCTTCTTTTCCTTTTTTAGGTATGTCTTGAATGGTAGAAGGGGGGTGGAATAGAACGCTAATATACTATATTAAAAAAATGGTAAACCATGGAGTTGGTCGAGGTGCACGCAAGCTAACCCGAACACCACGGTTACCAAAAAGAAAAAATTAGACAAATGGTAGAAGAAGAGAAGCACAACTCATTATAGACCGGAAGAAAAGTTGAGAGTTGTTTGATGCACAACAAGAGGAGTATAATCATTAAGAACGTTTGTAGCAACTTTCTTGGTAAGTCCAAGGAAAAAAAAAAGTGATGGGCATTCTCACGATCAGCATACATGGCTTTAAATGTTTCTTTCTAATAGAAACACTTTCAACTGAATTCAAGGCAATTTCACATAAATGGTGGTCAAATTGCAAACCTGGTGGAAGGATTTACGTGTTGCTAGTTTTAGCATCTAAATCAGAACCTAAATAAGTCAAACTTCACTTAGAGGATAGCGTTGCTAAACTTTAGAACATTTCACCAATTAGTAGGATCTAATAAGTATTGAAATCATCAATGGAAGTACAATTACCAACTAGAGGAAGAAATGAGGAAATGACTATTATAATTTTAACCCATATCAAACATTGTTCAGGAAAGCAACGTTTTTGATAAATAATCAGCGACCATCTAAATGATTACTCATTATTCCTATACATAATTAAACTACATAGCAAATAGTATTTGCACAAGTATCATCAAAGCAGTCATTTACTGAACATACTTAGGGCCTGCAGTCATTGTAGGGCAGTTCTCTGGAGTACAGAACTCAGTCAAGGTGCCATAAAGAAGATTCACCTGGTTGAAGAAATCGACAGCTGGATATTGCAAGATAAAACCTCCATTCAGTTTAAAAATTTAGATTAGCTAATAGCAACAATTCACCAAAGAAATGAAATTACTGTGTGCGTGTGTGCGCGCATTATAAGAGCAATGAAAACATAGTATATGAGACACTGTTCTCACAATTGGCTTCAAAGGGAACTCACAAGTAAGCAGCATGAAGGCCTGTATCTAGAAGTCTTTCTGCTACACAATTTTTTACTTTTTACCAGTCTTTATTTTACTCATTGTTAGTAAGCAAATAGCCAAAAACTGTAGTTCATAATGTGAATTATTAACACATAGTGGAACTTCTTAGGTATGGTATTTCATGTGGCATTTGGATGACCCAAAAAGATATAGGTCAAGGCACTGGATAAGTTAAAATTTGTTCGTACTATAACAATACTCACACGAGCTTAGACCCTATCCACATGCTTTACAACACCTGTTACCAAGAATTTAGCATTCAACTGGTTAAATACTCCTGCAACACCCCCGATCACATCTACCAACCTGATTCAACAAGGCATGGGTACAAGGGAAGAGTTGTTGAAGCTTTCGGTTAAAATAATAGACACTAAACCGTGTAGACCTCAGATGAATTGGAATTTCTGTTAGCTTTGAACACAATACGAGCAAGCATTTGGTGGTGTATTGGGAAAGAAAGAAATAAAAGGTGTTTTGAAGGGAAGAAGAACTCAATCCTGAAGATCAAATTTGTTGATAATTTGGTGTAAAAGGGAATGGTGGATAGAGGACAGTGAAACCCTGTTCAATTCATTGAATCTTTTGTATAGATAACCACGGTTCTTTTTCCTCTAACTTTTTGTATGTAATCACAACACTTAGCGCTGGATTTGACATTAATAAAACCATTTTGAAAAAAAAAAGCCATATGCAGATTTATTGGGAAAAAAAAGTCATATGTGTGATCTCTTGCAATGATTTTTTTTATAACCATGGTGTCCTGGCTAGAACGAATGGGAAGGGATCACCTAGTGTTTATGTCTCTACTGGGATCTGAACCTGAGACCTCATGGTGCTCAACCCACTCTATTGACCACTAGGCCACAACCTTTGGTGCATCTCTTACAGGATCATTATATATCGAAAGGTATAAGAAATTGTAGAGAACCTTTTCAGAGAAGTGACAGATTTTTGGGACAATCCAAAGAAAGTAGAGCAGTTGGTTTGGGATAGATGGGTTATCTTTTTCTTTCTCTTTTTTTTTTTCTCATTTTTAACGTCCTCTTTTTGTTTTCTTTTTGGCTATTTAAAGAAAACTCTTCTTCAGCAACTCACATGTGCCGTTTGTGTCTTAAGCCACAAAATAGTGCTAAAAATAGGGTACTAGCTAATGATATGCGCATGCATGAAAGATCGCAAGGCGGAGAGGGAGAAAGAGTACTGTTGACAGCAAGCCACTCATTGATATCTTCTCCTGGAGGGAGCCTTACAGCCTCTCTCAAGTTTCCGCTACCCAATGTGGCATCAATATGCTTCCTTAGTTGTGCCCCCTGTAATAATAGCAGAAATGGAGAGCAAATTAAGGAAGATGACCTGGTTAATACTTTTTTTTTTAAAAAGGCAAATATTAGGACAAAATACTATTCTTCTACACCACAGCTTTTTGATACATTTCGGACCATGATAAAAATGTCTCGGAAGAATGATAAACTAGCAACAAGACTTGCCTAACGGTGCTACTCAGCCCAATTTGTATCATTAGACATATCTGAACTGGTTACAAGCTCAATTTCTGACACAAGGGTCTAAAGTCATAGCATGTGATACTCTTAGAGTCTAGACTCTGGAACTAGCCTACTGAATTAAATCTTATTATGTCAAAGTCTGAAGTTTAGATGATCCTTAAGAGCTCCAAATACAATTACGGTTCGCAAAATTATGAGACTATTCAAATGATTTCATATCATCCAGATGCTTCCCTAACTGAAAATAAAAGACTGCATATCTATCCCTCAAACCTTTCCAAATATAAACCATACCTCATGTGAACCAAAGGCACATATTTATCACTATATCGGATAAAAAGTACCTCGTTACCTTCATCAAAAAAAATTTAGGATGAAGTTGGCATCAACAAGACAAAATGACTAGCGCACTTAACATTCTAAAGGCTAATATATTATACATATCATTCACTAAGTTGAAAGCTCCCTAAAATAAAAGTAATGCCAACTTTTGCAGACAGGTCTCACATAGATACTGCTTCACCCTCTAAACAAGTAAAATAACTCTTGAAGTTCTAAGAAACGTAAATATCATGGCCAATCAATCATAAACGCATATTAGCATGAAGGTTAGAAAAGCTAAGCTGCGTAAGGATCCTTGAGAATTGGACAAACATAATCAGTTTTCCCTAACGCTTGAAGATTGCTATTTCTTTGGAAACTGAAAAATCCGGAAAATAGAGGTATTTAACATCAAAATGTTGCAGCTGAAGAATTAACACACAGGAAATAAGTACAAAAAACACAGAATAAAGGAGAATTCCTTCCCCTGGACTAGGAAACAGTGCAACCTTACTCCCTGAGGGTGCACTTTTTTTGGGCCGGAACGTTCTCTGATTCCTGTATAGAAAGAGTAAACAATGCATTAGAGGACAGAAGTATATGGCTACGGGGAAGAATCCAGTCAAATCTGAAAGCAAGGTGCATAGAAGTTAAAGTTCAACCCAACCAAAGGCAAACTTGTGAGCTAAGTACACAATCAGCATTAAGTAGGCCAAACTAAGACCAGTAAGATTTGGAAGATAATGCAATATCTGAACAGTGAAAAGCAAATATGTGGACTTGAAATACAAACCCTCAAAATTAATCAATAGACAGAAACTGGCCAAAAGAGTTCCTTTGGTTTTTTGTCATTTACCATCTCTCAAATATCCTCTATATCTTAAACCAATGAGGACAAACAACCCAATACAACATACTTTACAAATGAAATTATGAAATAGAACTGATCCATTTACACACATAATTTATTGCTAATATGTGAAAGTTCCACTCTTAGGCGTGTTCAGTTCAGCTGCAATACAAATGACGTAATGCAATAAGTTTGATATGTTCAGCTTCAACTAAGTAGGGTAAAAAGCTATCTACTGAAACTTGTACTATTAGGCTATGTCAAAATTCATGTCTAGGGACACAGATAACTAACCCAATTTTTTCTTCTTTTTTCTTTTGTAACCGTGGCCTCGCACACCTAGACTACTTCCATCAAATACCTAGCTTCCGTGCACCTCGACTAATTCCACAAGATACCTTCCACCTCCTGCCACCATGCTAGGACAAATAAAAAAGAATCACCTAGTATTTTTGTTGCTACTGAGATTTAAAGTTTAAACCTTAGATGTCATAATTCTCAACACAACACACTCCATTGACCACTGGCCACACCAATTTTCTCTTATACAAGTACTAGTTATATATGCGGATCATGAAAGCCAGAGCGAAAAGAAACTCCAAACAAATCCCACACCTCTCAAGTATATATGCACAGCTAAACC
>JBDJHY010000106.1:14045131-14055600 GCA_039654485.1 Withania somnifera | reverse complement strand
TAACCAATTTTCCTCCTACTAGTGTATAACTCGTTGTTTACTTTGGTAAAATCGAAATGAATTTTAATGTAACATCGACTTCAGCTTTTTTCAATTGAAAATTGAATTGAACTGATCGAATGCCGATAATACAATATTTTTATCATTGTCTTCTTTATATGCCTCTTGTTTGTGATGAAAGAATATCACAAAATCGACTATCTAGAGGCATTGTAAAATGGTAAAAACTATTAACTATGTATTAGAGGTCTCAAATTCCTATCATAACTCGTTTAGAATGGGAAATCTTTATGTTTTTCTTATAGATATATTTCTTGAAACAATTGAATTTTAAGCCTTTTATTACAGTCTTAATGAAAGTTTCTACAATCATAACAATGTAGCAACATGTTTAATATTACAATTTTTTTAAAGTAAATTTATAGCATTTAAATTTCTTGTAGAGTCATACTAAAGGGATAAAAATTAAATATTACATGTGATTCACCTTATGTAGATATGATTTATTAAATATGGAGTAAAAAAAAAGATAGAAATTTTCTTGAGATGAAAGATGGCATAACATTTGTATTATAAAAATTAGTCAATAAAGGTAAAACACTTTTTTTTAAATTAAACTATTTTCAAACTTAGATATAAATGAAAAAAAAAAAGAAAAGAAAATTTGGTCCTACAAATTGAAAAAAGAGTAGCACATATAAGATTATTTTCATGTAGCATTTATTTACTGCATCACTTTTGTATCTTTCTTTGAAAATTAATTTGTCACAAAATTCTAAATTTTACAGTTGAATTGAAATATATTATTCTTAACAAATAAATTTATAATGGGCCTTGGCCCTCTGGAGTCCAAAAACAAGTGGCAAATGGACATAGACTTGGCCAAGTCATTGGGCCTTGAGATTAGTCATTATACAACATCAAGCTCCGAAAAATCTTTACTCTTTATGAGTTTGTTGGCACGTTAGAAAATATTTTTTTGTTTTTTCATGTTCGTTTAGTTAAAATTTTAAAAAATAATTTTATTAAATTAAAAGTAAAAAAAAACTCTCGCAACCATTCAAACCCCTACCTCACCCCCTTTCAATATTTTTATTAATCCTAAATGTAGATATCGTGTACTCTTATATCAGTGTTCATACGGTTCAAAGATACGCAAATTGATAGGATTGTTAATGTTGCATTGCCTATTATACGAAACAAAAAGCAATGAATCAGTTAACACAAACATAAAAGTAATTGTCATTTTGACTCATATTACTGATGACCAAAAGAATTTGAAGTTTATATTCTCTCAAAGGCTACGTGATCTATTTTAGGTTGTCTTTGCAGAAATGATTTAGAGTTCCTTAATTAGCACTCTGGTTTTGTTGTCTCATTTTTTTGAACTTCTTATTTTTTATTTACGAAGAACCCGATATAATAATTCGATTGTTAAATTAGTTACGTAGTGTATTTTTTATTCCATGTCATTTAATTTCACAAAATATGAAAGTGGATAATAAGCAAGAATATGAAGAATGGTGTAGGATATTACCACCCTTTTGGTACTTGTGCCTAAATTACCTAAATGTCTGTTTCTCCTATTTTGTTTTATACAAATGTCTCTTCTCATTTTCCTTTCTGGGTGTGCCTGCCTGATAAGGTGAAAACATATCTTCCAAATTTTAATGAAAAAATTGGACATTTCATATTGCTCCTGTCCTTTTTTCATATTTCAGATACACTTGAACATATAATTTTATTTTTATAATTTAAAATTATGAGATGAAATTAATATTTAGATATGTGAATTTATTCATGATTTTATATTATCAGATGAAATTTTAATTTCTCTGTAAAGCATAATTTTAGAATATCATATAATGATTTAAAAATTTTCAAATATAAAAATTGACTCATAAATTTGTATTTTGTATGAAGAACCCCTATCATTTATATCTACCAATCATTTATTTCATATGTAAATAAAATTTATAGTTTAAAGTTTTAATTTTACCAATCTTTAAAGTATTTATATCTCATAACCATATGAGAGGATTATATTAAAGAATAATATACTACAACTTATATTTATTTTTAATTTTTTTATTAAACTAAAATTTGATTGTAGATGTATTTTTTTTAGAATAGCTTTATGATGCTATATTATACTTTTGTTATGAATTTTTGTTTATTTAATAAAATTGTATAAAAAATTAAAATAATTTAATAGTTTTCATAACTTATGACCTTTTTATATTTATAAAAAAAAAATATAACCTAAAATCTCAAATTGCATATCCAAATAAAACCTCAAACGTGGCTAAACAAGCGCTTACTCTTCTCCCACTCTTGTAGCCCTCAACCCCATCTTCCACGTCCCTACTCTCATCCTCACACTTTACCTTTTGTAGTTCTTATCTAAAGCGTAAACAAGTAGTTTTAGAAAAATAATTGTTATTTATATATTAAAAAGATATTTTCTATAACAAATATTTTTTCTTCGTAGCAAAACACCGTTCTTTCAAAATTTGTACATGTATATTGCCAATTTACGATTTATGGTAGCACAACCACAAAATAACAATAAAAAATACACAACATTACATCGAATATATTATTGTTAATTATTATTTTTGATATTAAATTTACAGAGATAACAAGGCAAACAGGAGAGACTGATAGTACATTCATGACTAGCTAAGCTTATTTGATGAAGACGAGTCCCACATCGATGAAAAACTGGTCCACGGACCTTTGTATGTTGCTTGGATTTAAATTTATTTTTATAATATGAGTTAGACCCAATATTTATTTAAATATAATGCAAGAATCAAGTCTTTAATGAGCATTAGTGACGAAGAATGTATATGACTAAGGATACAACTTCACCATAAAGAGATTATAGATAACCAGTTAGTGTTTGGATAAAAGTGCTGAAACTAATAGTAAGTAGTTGAAGTGTTTGGTCAAAAAGTGTTGATAATTTTTTTTCTGTCAAAATCACTTAAATACCCTTGAAACTACCGACACTAATAAAGACATCATTATTAGACGATTTAAATTCTAAATTAATTCAAGTACAAAATATTTTTGTCTTACTGCATTTGATGTAGAAAAGCTTTAAATTTTTTTTATTTGATTTTACGTTGGAAGATAACCGATGGGTCTTAAAGATGTGAATGAGGAAATGGGATGATGAAATAGGTTAGGATTTTATTTAGTAAGGTTATTTTAGGAATTACGAAATAATATTAGAATTATAATAGTAAATTTTTTAATTAAATTAAAAATTACTTAAAAGTTGAAAAATAATAAGTGAGAGGAGATCAATTTATGACTTTTGACTTATAAATATATTTTTTTAATCAAATATAAAGATAAATAAAAAACTGCCTATAAACTAATTTGATCAACTTTATAATGTTAGCCAAACACCCTCTCTATGTATGTTTTGAAATTAAAATTTTGTCCCTGTCTATGAAAATTAAGTTATGTGGTATAATATGATCAATGAGTTTTAAAACTAAACTTTTATTAATAGGAAAATGATCCTTGTCAAGATATTTTTATGTATTTATAGCCTAAATACAAAATTTTTAATTAAAAATAAAGTGATCTCATCTCTGCCACTACACTCCTTGATGATGTTTTGGATCTTATTTCTTAAGATATTTCACATTGTTGTTCAAACAAAAAGCACAGAAAAACAAGCATATGTCTCACTAGAAACAAGATCTTTTGTAGGTCACTCTTAATAATTGTGGAGCCTTAGAGACAAAGTTTGCATCTTTGGGGTCATTATACAATCACATGACCAATTTGAAAGATTAAAAAAAAAGTGTGTTACCATCATTGGAGGACATAATTCACTCCTACCCCACTCCATAAGGTCCCCCATCTTTCAATCCTCCACCCCACCTTCTTTTATTCCCATGTCCCAATGCTTCCTTAATCATCAACAACTTAAACCCTTCATTATCTTTCACTAAACCCCTCTTTTCTTCACTCTCTTAAACTACAATGTCTAAACTGGATGTACTAGGGCTAGGGGTAATGTAATGAATAGTACTACATTATTACTATATCATTTGGTCTCTCTCTCTTTCTTCTTATCAATGTAAACTTTGTAAGTCTCCATTAATGTAATGGTTGCATTAATTTTATGTTGTAGATAAGTATCAATTTGCTATCACTTTGCCTCATGCATTTTCTTGAATTCACTCTACTTAAATCTCACTTCACTTTATATATATATTTTTCTTCTTCAGCTTTTTTACTCTGCGCTCTTTCTTCCATACTTGTCCAAACCCTAGATCTGTCCCCCTCTTAGGTAACCTTAACAACCTTTGCTCTCTTTAACACACACACTCACAACACAACACATAACACCACACAAAGACACATTTTTTATCTGTCTTTCTCTTTCTTTATATGTTTGTATATTAACTTCTGTTGTGTTGATTTCTAGGTGCAGCTTTTTGAGTGAAGCGGAAAAGGGCAAAGTGAGTAAAATTTGGAAAATACACTTTCTTGGTAACAAAACTTGTGTTCTTGGTGAGGGAGATGAGTGGCACCTCAACATCAGTGGTGGGGGGTGGGGAGGAGGGGGGAATGGGGTATGGGTATGGTTACAGGCCACCATTCACGGCAGTGCAATGGCAGGAGTTAGAGCATCAAGCAATGATATATAAGTACTTGGTGGCTGGTCTTCCTGTGCCACCTGATCTTGTTGTTCCTATTCGTCGTAGCTTTGAAGCTATCTCAGCTAGGTTCTTTCATCATCCAAGCTGTATGTTCTTGATTCTCTTCTTTATTCTATTTGTTAAATGAAAAAAAAAATCTTAGCCTCTCTTTTAAATAAGTAAGCATTTTGTGATCTGTTGAAAAGAAATTGAAGGTTTTCCTCACTTTGATAGTACAATTGAAGCATGCAGATCTAAAAGAGGGCTTTTTTTCTTTTTTTTGACATTCTTGAAAATTTTGTGCCTTGTTGTGGATGTGCAATTATTCCTATTTACTGTTCTTTGTTTGGGATCAGAGTATGGATTTACTTCTTCTTTGTTTGGTTCTTAGAGAGACATCTTTTTATCTGTTTATCCATTTTGAGTGGAAAGATAGCTAATCTAGTCTATCTGGGGTTGGCATCTAGGTAGTTATAGCTTTGTCTTCTTTGTGTCAATGTAGTAGCAACACACTTGTTTTTGCCTCTGAGAGGCTTATCCGGTGTTTATTTAAGGTGTATGCTATCGTGATCGAAGGAAGATCTGTAATTTTAATTTAATGAGTTCAACCTTTGAAATTCTTAGCAATGAACTCAATATACGTTTGAAATTATGGCTTCAGAATCTAATCTTTGTTAAAATTTTGGTGTTCTACACATAAATATCTATGTTCCATGTCAAAGATATTGGGTTTGGTTGAACCCGTGGCACTATGGCTACAGTCCCAACTGTTCATGAATAGTTTTGAGATGTGCTTACTTTCAATGCCGGTGTTTGTAAAAGTGCTCCAGTAGTGCAACTCTGTTTTCTGGTATGATCCTATTTCATTGAATTCTGATTGCTGTGTGGCTAATTAGATCTTGGTAGATATTTTCTTTTCTCGTAAAAGGAGTTCTTTCAGGCAATGGCTCTGGCTATACTGCATTAGCTCACTATAGAGTTTTAATGGTTTGTATCTTTTATATGCAGTGGGCTATTGTTCTTATTATGGGAAGAAGTTTGATCCTGAGCCAGGAAGGTGTAGAAGGACTGATGGAAAGAAGTGGAGATGCTCGAAAGATGCATATGCTGACTCCAAATATTGTGAGCGGCACATGCATCGAGGCCGCAACCGTTCAAGAAAGCCTGTGGAATCTCAATCTACTTCCCAGCCCTTGTCGACTAGTATGTCACAAATTACCACTGGGAGCAGCAATACAAGAGGAAGTTTCCAAAATAGCAGCAGGGGGAGCTTCCAAAACATGCCATTATATTCTGTTGCTAATTCAGAAGCGCTGAATTATGGAAGCACTGCAACTAAGATGCAGATAGAGCCTGTCTCATATGGAATAGATAACAAGGACTATAGGTACCTCGGTTTTATCCTCTTATTTCCTTGGATACACTTGTCTTGATTTTATTGTGTCATTTCGGCTACTTTGTGGCTTAAATTTGTTTCCCAATCGTTGGGATGCCGGCTTTGTTTCTTTGATTTCAGAATCTGTCATCTGTATTACTCCAAAATGTTTCTTCAAGCCTTGATCTAGGACTGTGTCATGTGGTCCAAGGCGCTGCTTGTTTCGAAGAAATGATTCCGTTTTTTTATCCTTTTTCTTTTGGGCTGATAAAAGATAGACATGTGAACTCAAATCCACATAAGGAGGATGCCATATAGAGCTTGGGGAACTATTATCATGACATCAAAGTTTCCCTTTTTGACAACTTGTGACCCCTTTATAGCCCATACGCCTTCAGTTCATCTACTTTGCTAAATTGAGACCTACTAGCATTGTAGAATTTTGATAGCCTGATACTTTTGTTATTGATCCACCTTTTAATGCTATTTCCTTCGCCTGTTGGAGCTGCCGAAAGACATTATTTTCTTATGCAGCTTATACCATTACAAAAGACTATAGATACCAGGAGTGAGAGCACAAATAGCTATTAAGTGTCAAGTGTATCTTTTGAAAGCCTGATTGGATTTGCTTATTTTAGTCACTTTTGAAGGGTTCGGATACATGTGAAAAGTGCTTTTGAACGCTTTTGTTTAAACTGAAAAGTTAACAATAAGCTAAAAGGTAAAAGCTACGAATCCTAGCTTTTACCTTTTAGCTTAGAAGCTACCTTTGATAAGCAAATATAAACAGTCTCTAAACCTAGTGGCCCTTCAGGATTGCTAATTTTCAGGTCAGAGTTGTGTCAGGATCCTGGATATATGGTGAGATCCTGGCTGGATATAGATATCCCAGGTGTATGAGCGACACTGACAGAATTTCATGTAACTGGAAAATGCGTGTCTGATTGCTGGTGTCGGTTCCTAAATTGTGTCCTGATTGCTGGTGTCGGTTGCTAAATTGTGTCCTTTAATGTGCTCTTTCATGCTACTAGTTGTAAGATGAACATGGGACTTGGGAGTTGCACTTACCCCAGAGGGGAGAGGAGAGGGGAAGAGAGAGGGAGAGAGTTGCGTAAGCGAGTCACAGGAATCTTTCATCAATTTGCAGGTCAAGTTTGAAATAGTTTCTAGGAAAATGGAATATATTCGACTCTTTAGTACTTCAAGGAGGAGCAGCTTCAATATTTGCATTCAAGAGACAAAGGGTTCTCCTCCTCTTATGGACTCCCACTAGTATGTTCAAACAAGAAGTATAGATATTCTCCAGTTACTTATCAAGTTATAAACTAGATTCTACAGGCCCCAATGATATAGAGTGTGTTTATTATTCTAGGATGGCACATTTTTTTTTGATCGGTATTAGCATGAAACATGCTTGCTGAGCTCACTGATGGAATGTTGGAAATGTTCTGTAGTCCCACATTCATCATGTTTTTTCTCGCTGGCGATAGCCTTCAGGCTTCCACCAAGTTGTCTTGTAGTCTTTGGCTAATATATGACGCTGAATAATGCATAATCCCTGCTAACTGTGTACTGGTTCCCCTTGTCCTTTTTTTTCTTGCAAGTTGCTTCCTTTTGTTCCTGAGTGCATTCCCTTTCTTTTCTTTTTTGGGTTTTTCTATTGTGGGGGTGTAAAGGTAGTACTTCTGGTTCTTCCACTATTAGAAAGTTGACAATAATCTTGGGAATTTGAAGAGGCTAGTCTACTTGAGCCTATGGTTGATAAAATACTACACATTGTTATGGTGCTTTGGCTTGTACTTCTTTTAATACTGTTTTGATTGCTGCTTAAAGTAACATTGTCTAATATGCTGTCAGTTTTGTATTGACTTCGGAGAAATAAGTAACATCTAGTTTCATTAATGACAAACTGTACCACAGTTATCTCCATGGAATTGCTCCTGATGCTGATGAGCATGATTTATCTTCAGAAGCTTCTGCAACTGTCAGAAGTTTAGGGATGGGGACCAACACAGACAGTACCTGGATACTGCCTTCTCAAGTATCTTCAAGCCCCATGGCGAGACAAAAGAATGATTCGCATTTGCTGGGTAGCTCAACAGACATGCATCTACCTAATCTACTTGAGCCTATGATTGATTCAACAATTTCAAAACGACGACACCAGCATTGCTTCTTCGGCAGCGACATTGATTCACCTGGAACAGTGAAGGAGGAGCAGGATTCAATGCGCCCTTTCTTTAATGAATGGCCCACTGCTAAAGAATCGTGGTCCAACCTTGACGATGAGGGATCTAACAAAAACAATTTCTCCACTACACAGCTATCCATATCCATTCCAATCGCCCCTTCCAACTTCTCTTCAAGGAGTTCTTGCTCCCAAAATGGTGAATATTAACATCCTTAGGAATCGCTTGTTCCATTGTAGTAGTCTAGTCTTTTACAACAAGCTTATTGATATCTTTGATTTCCCTTCTTGCCTGCAGATGCTTGAGGGAGCTGCCACTGTATAAACTCCAAGCAGTTTGGTGCAATGCAGAGGAACAGACATGCTACTGCAAACCAACATCTGCTACTTTTATGTTGCTGGAACATTGAGTCTGTTCCACGTCTTTGTAGTTGATTTTCTAATGTCGACAATGTTTTAAGAAGAAACAAAACGTGTTTTCTTCGAATGGTGCTCTATGTTTACCGTTGAAAATAAATGTGTTTTACCAGCCATTCTGCTGATTACCGTGTGATTTAAGTGGTGAATTGATCTCTTTAGGTGCAGTTATATATCCGTTTCTCCATTTGTTGGATTTATTTTCCGTCTTGATAAAGAAAGGGTTATTTGTTTCAAGACTACATATAAATCAAAGTTTGGATTATTAGAATTACAGATTTACGCACATTCTCATTGTTAATTTATATGTTATGCTCTAATTCAACCTATGACAATAAAAAAACTCTTATTCTACAAAGTGATTTGATAATTTGTGACAGTTTCTAATACTTACATTTTGACTAGCTCAATTTCATCAAATACAACGGAATGTATTCATCTGACAAAACGAGAGATATCATCAAATTTGTGTAAGTCGGGGGCAAAAAGTTTCACAGACCAACATTGAGATTGAGTATTAGTTGGAAACTCTTTTAGCAATTTATTGGGGAGGACTTCATTGGATCTGCTGCTTTCTTTCGTGAAGGGGCTCAGAAATTGCAGTGTTATCAAGTTTGACTTCACTGAAAATGATGTTTTCCTAGTGATAAATGATTTTTTTTTCCAGCAATGGTAAGTACTTATCACACAATAATCTAAATAAGCTACGTAAAGTATAAAACTATCGAAATGAGCAGCTTATTTAAAAAAATACACAGATAAGCTAGGCACAATAATTTAGTGCGGCCAATGAAATTTTATCAAATTTGTCCTAGAGTAACTTGGGAACACCAACTTGTTATTCCTAGAGTAATTTTATTAGGAATGGTCCTTTCACCTAGTACCATTTTAAAATTATATCTTGGAATGTTATGAGCCTGTGAGGTAAAAGTAGATTGGGTCAAAGTTGGCTGGGTACGAGTACAAAGGCTCATGGCACTGTCATTTTGAAAGGACACCGATTCTAAAAGATATACTCTCGGATAAAATAATAAAGTGTCCAAGAGTAGCTAGAGACAGTAAGTGCATGCAGGGAGTTTACAAAGCGAACAATGTACTAGGAACGCAGATACCTGAGCAACTTCCAGCAATATTGTGTTAGACAAACGGCACGGGGCTAGCAGTCCCTAAAAATTAAAGGACAAATGGCAAAGAAACATTGGTTGCACTGCTATAGACTAAGGAAATAATTTTATCATCTGGATGCCTTTCGTTCCTTATAAATAGACACCCTTTCTCTCATCGTAGATGATCGACTCTCATCATCCTTATTTCTTAAGCAATGTAATACGTTAGCTTGCTCTCTAAGCATTTGTCACGCCCTGAATTTGCACCCTAAATGAGACGAGACATGACACCCAGAACCACAAATTGGTCCCAAGTGTATCCTTGGACCCAGCATGCACTAACCTCAACTTGAAACTTAGCAGAAGCAGTTATAATCATCTATAAACAATATTCAAAGAAACAAAGTGTCATATCAATAAATAGAAAATTAAGATATAATGGACCTGAATATCTGACTACAATACTGTCTGAAATCTCTTCTATTGCCAAAAAATGGATTGCTGGGACAAGTTTCAAACTAATCCAAAATAAAGTACTAAAGACTTCAATGGTGCTGAAAGCGAACTATAGTCTGAACAAATCATCGTCCTCAGAATATGGGGACTCACCAATGAAGCGCCAAAAGCTATTCTTCTAATATTTAAGGCAACGTTACGGGTTACGAGGGAAGCTTTGTCTGCTGTTGCAGTAAATTCAAAGTAAAAGCAAGGGGATT
>JBDJHY010000106.1:13979979-13991820 GCA_039654485.1 Withania somnifera | reverse complement strand
GACTTGAGACTAGGGAGTAAAATACAATGAAGTAAGCACATGGAGGAAAGTCAAGAACTTAGTGTTCTACATAAAGAAATAATTCTGAACTTTATAAAGTGTCGGAGCTGGAGAGGATTAAACCCCGAAAGAAAAAATTATATTATTTATACATAATTAAAATATTTTTTTTTTATGTAGAAAGAGTATATGTTGCTTGTTAAGAGATGAAAGAGACTGGCATTGAGTTGTGTCGTTATTTATGGCATTTTTTCTTCATTGCTTAAGTCTCAGAAGTCAGAAGGAGGAATAAATTAAAGCTATAATACAAGTACGTACAAAACATTATTAGACTATTAAGGGGAGTTTGGCAGCTAATAAAGAACCAGCTTATTCATATATTCGTTTTTGTATAACTTATATAATATTTGATAGCTATAGTTAGAAATAAGTTATTCATATATATATTGATGTTTGGTTTGCAATGTAGATGTTCGTGTAATTAATATATATGTATAAATCATGAGGGAATTGATATATTTTTCTTATGTAGGATAGAAAATAAAATAAGCAATACTAGCATAACGACTAATAGTCATATAACAAGTACCTACATTATTATATATGCACATATTACTAATACATGCATAACTCTACGACCCCTCAAAATATGTCAAAAAAAAGAAGAGAAATTGGGATTTATGCAAACTGCCCCAGCCCCCAAAATATTTAGGCAGAAAAAGAGTGAGAATGAAGCAAGAAAATGGAATAGAGAAGCAGTGCTGACAAGAGACAATAGCAGGTTACACCTCTGAATGAAATTTGTATATATTGAGAGTATCTCTGCTCTGCCCAAAATATGGCATTGCAGTGAATGGTCACAGCAGTAGCCAAATTACCTTTTAATTTTATGCGTACGGTATATGTATGAAACAAACCAAATGTAATCAACAACATATAAAATGTCAAAAGTCTCAAATTGGATATTCTAACGACAAAAACAAAAAAGAAACAATGGGAAGCTTTTGATTTTTTTTTTTTTAATTAACTTATGTCCAAGTAGAATTAATAAGTTACAAAGCATATATAACGTACGTAAACACATGAAATAAAGCGAAACAAAAAGAAAAATACGTATCATGGCCTTTTGTGAAACAAAACCCCTCTAATATGGGAAAGACTTATTTGAAATCAATGTGTGTAGCAAATATAGTTTATCATGGTTAAGTATGGATAGTTCTTTCGTTCCCGAAACAACTGTCATAGTAAAAATTAATTTGTCTAATTTTCAAAGTTAAATTTGATTAAATTAATTTCATATCTTAAAATTAAGATTTTGTTATTCAAAAATTATATTGAAAATACTATAAATAATAAAAAAAAATTCTCATATTATTATGACGAAAAAGATATTGACCAAAATTTGTATAATATTATTTGATTCTAAAAAAATTGTAAGAAGTAGGAGAGTAGAATATTAAAGGAAAAATGCATATCAATTACAATGATAGCTAAGATTATAGTAAATCATACGTACATGGACCTATTAATTAATACGTGAGTATGTGCTTCCTCAATTTGTCCTACTTTGTCAACACCCAATAGACCTATGCAAAACACATGACATGCACTAAATAATTAATAACATGAGTATTGTGCTTCCTTAACTTGTCAACACTGAATAAACCTACTTCATATCATATCCCCATCATAAAGGTTGAAATTAGAATTGGAATTGCTTAGTGGTGAGGTAAGACAAAAATGTAATGGAATCAAGAATAAATTAACAAAAAGAATCTCTTTTCTCTTTTTTTCTTTTGCCGATGAAGTAGTTGCATGGAACTTAAGGATAAGGGAAAGAACTTTGTGTACTGTTTTGATACTATTGGGTTTGGTAAAGTCTAAGGTACTCTTGATTTGACCTTTCATTTTACACGGCTGACTCCATTCCTTTTACTTTCTTTCATCTTATTATTATACATTTTTGCTTTACAATTTACAGTTTCTGAATATAGATTCTACAAGTTATATTATAACGAATGATTCAATTTAATTGACATCTCTAACAAAAATTTATACTTTAGTATTTACCCGTAAATCGATATAATAAAGTTGTATCTATTATATATGTAAGGACATGCAGATTAAAATAACAAAATAGACTAATATGCTTAGAAATTATTGTGCTTTGTAACTATGGAGTTTAAGATTATAAAGTCTGAGTAACGACCTTATTAATTATGTGGTACCAAATTCTGTGAAGAAGATCATCCACATCAGTCATGGACATTCATTTCTACTCACTCATGTTTGATGTGGCCTTTCATCCAAATAACAATAAGTTAAAGTAGACAGTTAGCCAAAATGGCTTTTGTTTCGTAATTATAATATCGATTTTCCTAGTTGATTAATTTTGTAACCTTGAAATAAAAAATAAACACAAGAATAATTGCAATTTTCGTTTTAACAAATTAACAATATAGAATGAGCAGTAACTTTAAAATAATAATATGTTAAGAAGTATTTTGATGATTTTTGGTAAGAAGGAAAATGTTTTTCATGGAAAATACTTTTTTTTGGAAAATACGTGGTTTTCTTATTTATTTTCTGGTGTTTGGTTAGTAAGAACAAAATATTGTCCCAAGAGCATATAAGTATGATATTGCTAAATACTAATAACATTATATCCGACAACGATCTAACACCCTAACTCGGGCTCGGAATTCGAGGTCGGGTCTTGGATCGGGATTTGGAGTCCGGCCTCGGGTTGAATTTTGGAGTTTGGAATCGGGTTGGAATTTGGGGTCGGGTCCCGGGTTGAGAATCGGGATCTGGATGGGTTCGCGGGTCGGAATTCAGAATTGAATCTCGATTTGGGATTCGCGGTCAGGTCTAGAGTTGAGATTCGGGTTCAGGCCAGAATTCGAGGTGGGGTTCCTGGTCGGGATTTGAGGTTGGGTCTTCGGTACTGGTTCGAGATTCAGGGTTGGGTCACGGGTCGAGATTCGATATCAGTCCCTATTCAAGGTAGGGATTTGGCGTCCGGATTCGGGTTCGGGCCTCAGGTCGAAATTCGGGATCGATCCTCGAGTCAGAATTCAAAGTTGGGTTCCTGGTTGGGATTGGAGGTCGTGTCTAGGGCCGAGATTCAAGATTGGGTCCTAGTTTGAGATTTGGGATTGGGCCTCTGGTCGGGACTCGGTGTCGGGTCTCGAGTTGGGATTCGAGGATAGTTCTTGAGTTGAGATTCGGGGCCAGGATCGGGTTTCTGGTCGGGACCCGACCCCGTAAACCCCCAGAGATCCAACCCCGAATCTTGACCTGGACCCAACTTTGAATCCCTACACAAGACCGGACCCAAAACCCAGCCTCGAATCCTGACCCAAGCCTCGAATTCCAACATTGAAACCTGACCAGAGACTCGACCCTTGATCCCAAACCAAGACCAATGTTGAATCCCGAACCGAGACCCAACCATGATTCTCAATTTGGTACCCGACCCCGAGTTCCGAATCGAAATCAGATCTCAAATCCTGACCCCGAAATCCGACCTCGAATTTTGAGTGAGGATGCAAAGTTGAGTATGAAGGCAAAAGAGAGTTTTGAAAAATAGTTTCTGTACTTTTTGAAAGTAAGTCATTTTCCTTAAATTTGAAAAAAAAAATAACTTAACTTGAAAAAAGATTTTCAAAATATTTAAGCCAACCAAACATTAAAAACTTGAAAAAAAATTCCACAAAATGTTTTTTTTCATACCAAACACACTCTGTGTTGGTGCATTGCCCTTTAATCTTACTATCAATAATGTTGAAAGGCACATACACAACTAGAAAACAGAGAATTAGCGATAAATAGTATTTTATAGTTAAATAACAAAAAATTCATACTCATTTCATTTAGCTATGAATGAACGATGAATTATTAAAAAATCCAATTAACTAGAAGCGTTTTAGTGATGGTTTAGCTAAATGTTATCAATTTTTTTTATAGCTAATCTCAATATTTTGTTGTAGTGATACATTTCTTGTTGGTTGTTAATTGAATACACAATATCAAGACTAAGTTAAGCTGAAACGAGGAAATTAAGAGCAGAAGATGAATTAAGAAAATTATGTTGTAATGAATTTCAACTATATTAAACCTAGTAATTATCTTCATTTAATCTTATTTCAATTAAAGGCAACTAGAAAGTAATTCATTCGCTCCATATTACTTAATTAATAAATCATACATTTAAAAAAAATTGTTACTAACGGTGTATTTCGAAATAACTTTATTAATGATGTTTTGAAATTTAAATTATTTAACTTATGCAGTTATTTGATATGAAGGATAGCATTAAAAAAACTCTCTTGATTTATTAAAATAAATAAGTAAACTAAACCAGCTATTTTTTATATGAGGCTAATTAAAATAAAACAAAAAAGTACTATTTCAAAATTGTCATAGTATAGAACAAAAATAATATCAAATTAGAGGTAATGCAGCTAATTTTCATTTAGAAACTCAGATTGTGATTTGTTTCAATTGAGCATTAAAACTTGTAATAAAATTTATATTTAACTAATTAACTTATCTACGTATATAATGAGTGCAGATGGAAAAATTTGACTAACTTTAAATCGAAAGTGTCAAATAAAAAATTATATCATATGTTCAAATATTTAAATAAATTTTATCAAGAAATTTAAAAAGTAATTAATTTATTAAGCCTTTTAAAATTGAATCGGATTGCAAAAGAACCAGTATGACAAATGTTTTTTTTTTTTTAATCTCAAACATTAAAAGAGACAATGATTTGATTGATTGCTCCTTAAACAGAATCATTTGCTTAAATTTACCAACCAATTTATTTTCGTAATATTTATTACTAAAAAAACCTCTAAGTCGATCGACTCCTAAATACTTCTAATCGAATTAAATAAAGCCACGTGTACAACCTCGACATGTGGGCCCACCATGTCCTCCTCACTCAAGATCAACGTTTAACCCATTTGTCTAAATGACAAAAACCTCATCAAAGTACAAATCCTCGAAGCACAACGTACAACCCAGCAATGCACCTTATATCGAATATACCAAAAATACACGGCTTCCGTTATATAACGACGACAGAATTTGACGGCGTCACTTTCCCCTATAAATACCTTTGCATTTTTTCCTATGTTGTTTCTCTTAATTTTGTCTCTATTCATTCTATATTTGGTCTCTTACATTACATTACATTACATATATTCTCCATGTTCTTTCTAGTTTTTGCTTCATTTCTTTTTGTATCCATCTGAAAATTCATCAGTTTAAAATTGTCACCGGAGACTCGACGGTGAAAACATGTGATTATATTATATACATCTTCAAGATTTGCAAAAAGGAAGCCATTTTCAGTATTTGGAGAAGGGTTTTTGTTATCCATTTTTAAGGTATGAATATACTCAAAATTTTGAAAAAAAAATATTATTTTTTTATTTCAATTTATTTATCTTACTTTTCGTTTTAATCAGAAGCAGAGTAAGATACCCGATAAAAATTCACCCGAACTCAGTTATTTTTTCTTTAGTATATTTTGTATTAACAAAATTATTAAATATGTACATTAAAGTTTAAAACTTATATATTAACACTTTGAAAAAGTCACATCTTACTATTCCAGAACTTATAAACTTGAAATTCTAACTTCATAACTAATTTAAATATATTTTCTTTTTCTAATTAAATCTTTAACTTTATATTTTTACGTGATATATTTTACATAAACATATTATTAAATGATATGTTAAAAAATCTTCTGAGTCATAAATTTTTCTTATAAAAATACAAGATTAGGTTGATCCATAACCTTCCTCGTACTGTACATATAGTAGGATAGTGCATTATATATATTTTATATTAAATTAAAAGGAGAGAGTAATGTATTTTGGGTGAATCACTATCATGAGTGTGTTTTTTGTTAAAAGGGATTTGTCTGTTTGTAGAATCAGTGGCCGCTTTCAAAACTCGACAAGATGTATTAAATTCTACAGCGATCTATCGTTCATTCTATACTCTGCTCCTACTCCTACTCCTACTACTGCCACTCTCTTACACTTGTTTTTATTTTCTTTCTTCTCTTTTTACTCACAATGAATAAGGGTGTATTAATTGATTAATAATGATGAATTTTTTGTCAGAAAATTCGGCTATGTTCAGTAAGAAAATGAAAGATGATTCTTGAATTAGGTTCTGTAAACTTTTGTGTTTCTTACTTCTCATTATGAAGTTTCTTTATTTGTCTGCACCATTAAAGCAAAATGAGATCATTCAATTATTGACTCTTCTTTTTAGCCTCCTTCTTCCTCCTCTTCTTTATTCGTAATGTATAAGTACACTCTTGTGTTTTTTACCCTTTTGTTTTAAGTACTTGTTCTGATCCTCAGAGTTCTGTGTCTCTCTTTTTTCTTTCTTTGTAATCTTTAACTTCTTTTCTTTTTGTCTTTTACGTGAGAAAGAACATTCAGATATTTACTTATTTTTCCATTAACTTCATATTTCAAGACTTGGGTTTTTCTTTTACATTATTTCCAAGTATTTATACTTTACTTACCTACCTTTTCTGTGCGCTTCAAGGAGTATATAACCATGAGTTAGGCTTCTTTTAGGAATATTATTATGTCAAATGAAGATGCTCCTTAAGTATCTTCTTGTGTTTGAATTCATTTGTTACCCCCCTTTCTTTTGTGGAAATTAAAGCCAACCTGATATCATTTATGGAAAGAAAAAATTAACATAGATCTCACTTTGCCATAGAACTATTTTTCCTTGTATGGTGCGTCTATGGAAAATAATCTCAGAGTAAAATCAACTTACATTCTATTCTTCCCAAACTCCGTTTTGTAAAAAAAAATTTATATTGAATATATTTTTATTATTATTTCTTTTTTTTATTTATTTTCTAATTTGTCTCGTTTTTCATTTTAATATGTTTCAAAAGTAAACGTTGCTTTCTATACTCCGTGACTTTTTAATATTCAACATCTCACATGATATAGTAATACAAGATTTCAAATGACATTTTTTTACAAATATATCTTTAACTTGAGATTAGAATATTCGAAATATTTTTTTACGTCATTAAAACATGAGGAAGTATTTGTTATAATAAAGGTATTTTTTTTCTTAATTTGTAGGAAGAAGGGGTAGGAGAAGGATGTTGACGTGTATAACTTGTAAGCAAAAGATAGAAGATGATAGTGGTGAAGAAGGACCTCGTGGGCGTGCCACTCCCCATACTAAAGATTCCATCAAAAGCCTCACCGCACAGGTCCTATTCCTTACTTTTTACTAATACCAATTTCATATCATTAACACTCCAAATTTGTAATTTGATTCTTACGTTTTCCCTCAAATATAAATAACTTAGACGAGTAGAGAGGTTAAAACAATCATAGAGTAATAATATTTGATTATTTATTAAAATCGTCCGTTATGTTGGTGAAGGCATGAGTGTAGGACTCGAGCTTGACCTCTCATTTGTATGGTTTAGAGAGGTTCATTGGTCGGTGTTACTTACCTTTAGTTTCATTAATGGTGTTATTCGGTCAATTGAAAAGCTGATAGTAAGCATTCTTGGGGTTATAAATTGTTAAAATTTATAGAAAACAAACTCTTCTTTGTGCAATGCAAAGCAGAGTAACTCTTACTACTAGACCTGTCACTAAATATATTTAGTTTGGGCTATAGTTGGACACTGGGTTAGAAGTGTAACATGAAATGAATGTTTTGTTGGGCTATAGGGATATAATCGTTATGTCAACTAGTTTATCAATAGGATCACACAACATATATACTATTAGTGTATCTGTAAATGTTATGTATATACTATCTATATATTTCCTACATATATTTTAAAGACCGAATAGTTCAAAGCCGTAATTATCTCCTTTTGTAAAAACCCATTGGGTTCCAAAGATTCTTTTTAAAAAATGAAGGCTTTTATTTGTGGGCACTGTGGTACTTACAATGTGGACCCCAGACTTTATGTTAAGCATGTAGATTGGATCATGTTCACCTTATTTCTTGGGTCATTCTTCACGTTATTTCTTGGATCATGTGTCTTAAGTTCTTGGTCACATAAAGTTCCTTACTTTAGTGGTCCTTATTTTAGATCAATCTTGCAATTATGATATACTACTACCTTGCTATCTTAATTATTCATTTCCATCCCAAACTCCAACATTGTTTTAAGTTTTAGGCTGACAAAATTGGACCACTAAAGGAGTAAGAAGCCTAGAAAAATTTAATTATGTACAATGTATACAAGATCCTATAACAACAACTAACTGATAAGCTATCTTCCTAGGAATCCTCAAAAATATCGTTACACACCTCCAATCCTTCAAAAATTCATTCTTTTTGAAAAATCCGACACATACCTTAGAAACTGAATAAGCAAAGATAAAATTTATGACTGATTTTGAGCTCAACCAAACTCATTACATTATTCTCAAACTATTTATGCATAATGCAAGGAAAATTTAAAATTCATACAGGTAATGAGACCACACTTAGTTTGAACTCACCGATCCTGAATCTTGAATTTGCCTCAAGTGTATGGTGACTTATATATTGGGTAATATCTTTAATGGTGGATGTGCTTCTTGGGTGTATTAAACATAGTTGCTATAGCAGTGTGAACATCTGCAAGGTAGCTATCCCTCGAACAAACATGAGTTAGTTGATGAAGTGATTTGATTGGTTGTGAATATGTTTTGGTCAAGTCTACTTAGAATTTGCAAACCCAATAAAAAGAACGTCCAACATGTAGACTAGTGCAGACTCTTAGAAAAGACAATACCCATTGTCTGGGTAAAGACTTGTCTGAATTATCTTTGACATGACCAGCCATTGATATCCTGTTCATTCACTGTAGTCCAACTAACTCAATTCTTCAAAAGTTCTATTATTAAAATGGATTAGTACCCCAGAAAGTTTAAATTCTGAAATTAAGTGACTTTCAAATAGTAATTTTTGCTTTTGGACCTGTAATAAGATCTTATGCTTTGAATGTTCATTGTTTATAGTACACGACAAATGCCACATCTTGCAGCAGTAACAGGTGGTGGAATCACTTCATATTGTCTGAAATTGACAGAACAGTTTAATCTGTCATTAATTTGTTAAAGTCAGTGTCATCAAAGGCACACTTAAGAGCTTTAAACCCTGAAGTGAGACGTAGAACATGTCCAGTCTTGTCTATGCTTACGCTAAACTATTTACACTTCACTTTATCATAATTTCTTTGTTTGTATAATTGTTACTCATTGAACTTATAATTATTAATATTGAGCAACATATATAGTAATATTTGTTCTCAATTTGCCTTTCATCATTAAAGCTCACACTTTAGTAGGGCTTTGTGCTTTTCGCCTTTGATAACATCTAAACCAACAGTGACTGTTTTAACCTTATACTAATACTACTTCTTGATGTTCTACTTAGTTGTTATGAACTTAAATTTTTTTAAACATTTGCAGATCAAGGATATTGCTTTAAAGGTGTCTAGTGCATATAAATGCAAGTCATCAACACCAACTGGTACTTACAGGAAAGGTCATAGACCATATCCTGAATTTGATACAATATCAGAGGGAGTTCCATATCCTTTACAACCAGCAACTTCAAGTTCTACTCCAGCTTGGGATTTTACAAGTGCTGGTAATCTAAGGACTCCAAGGCCTGATTCTAGATTTGCTAGGGGATTTAGTGGTGGTGGTGGTGCGAAATCTATTTCTCAGTCTGGTGATGTGGTGGTGGAAGATGATGGACAAAAAGAGTGGATTGCACATGTTGAACCTGGTGTTCAAATCACTTTTGTTTCTCTCCCTAATGGTGGAAATGATCTTAAACGAATCCGATTTAGGTATATATCGAAAATATCTTTTCATTTCAACCTCTAAACTTTATCATAGTATATAATATTAGACTAAGATGAGCTTGAATGGAGTGACATGAACAATCACATTCATGTAACTTATCCCAACCTACTTCGGATCGAGTCATAGTATAGAATGAAATAATTATGGGAATTATGATTATGACAACTTGTTGCGTATGAATACTATAAGAAACAGCCTCTTTTATAATGAAAGCTTCTTTACATAAGCTTGTCCAAGGCCAATGTCCAGTCCCTTTCATTCATGAAATGAATTCTTATTGAGTTTCCCTTTTCTTTGTTCCCTTCATGTCTGCTAAAATATCTCACTTGCTTAGTACTGTGCATTCAAATAGCTTACTTGCTACATGTGCCATTTTTATGGCCAAGTTGATGTGTTTGGAATGCCATCTGAACTGATGACCTATTTAATTGAATGTATCCATGTTGCATAGCTTTTCAACTGGCCCTCCAAGCTGTCAAATCGCCCACTTGCTATCTGTGTTATTCTCATCCTTGTTGAAAATATATCTTATTGAAACATCCGTTTGATGGTTCTGACTATAAATATTACCGGGTTCTTTTGAAGTCGGGAAATGTTCAACAAATGGCAAGCTCAAAGATGGTGGGGTGAGAATTATGACCGAATTATGGAGCTCTACAATGTCCACAGATTCAATAAACAAGCTCTTAACACGCCTGGACGGTCTGAGGATGGAGTAAGTCAGTTTGATTTGAACTCCATTTTCTTTCTGTTTTGATTTACATTAACTCAATTATATAGATGAACTGCAGATAATAAGTTTATAGTATCCATTTGACATCCAGTGTTATATGACCGGTAGGGCCTGGATTCCCTCGTGGGGCAGTTTTTTTATGTGTATTAGCTGACAAAGTTCCGCTTCGTTAATTAGTAACCCTGCTCGAAGTAAATGGATAGCTCTACTCATCAAGACATCATCTATTTTCAACAGGCAACAAGCTATACTTTTTGAGGCTTAAAAAACACTAACAATGCTAAATTTACTTTGATTCAGAGGACTCTAAACTCATCAGAGTTTAATAAAGGGTCAAATAGCTTAAAGATCAAAAGGAAGATTGGAAACTCACGTACCTGAGATGTTTTTCTGCAGAGAGATTCCAATTATTCGAGGCTTGGATCTGCAATGGAGAGCCCTATGATGACTCCTGCAACAAATAAGGACTGGACACCAAACAATTACCATAAACCATCTGGATCAAATGGATTCCCAAAGAGTGACATGTCATACATGGACGCGTCAAGGACAACCACAGACTCTAGGGATGAAGCTTCACTTTCCATTAGTAATGCTAGTGAAATGGAGTCGGAATGGGTAGAACAAGATGAGCCTGGAGTGTATATAACCATCAAACAATTAGTTGATGGCACCAGAGAGCTACGTCGTGTTAGATTCAGGTATCTCAAAAATGATTGAAAGCCTGAGCTTATTATGCTGAAAGTTGTTACGATTTGTATTCAGTTGGACAATTTTCTTCTAACTATTTTCTTCATTTGTACAGTCGAGAGAAGTTCGGGGAGGTGCACGCGAAGATGTGGTGGGAACATAACAGAGAGAGAATACAAACTCAATACCTTTAAAAGAACAAATTTCTATCCACAGAACACAAGGATCACTCCATGGAAAAGGGAACAATTTTGTCTCTTGGATGTGATGAAGCTTAAATAGAGATCAATACAAGATACTTCTATTTCGTATTTATAGTAGTTGAGATAGAATGGCTCCATTCTACAGAACAAAATCACCTTGGCCATTTTGCAGTTCTCATGGCATATCTTGATCTCTAGTTATACATGATCTTGCAAATTCTCTCCCACTCTCCTGAATTTTCCTCAAAGCTTTCAAATTGTTTCCTTGTAATATAATCTTTCAAGTAAATTCATTGAACCAAATGCTAGATGATGTAAAACACAC
>JBDJHY010000106.1:13969236-13979879 GCA_039654485.1 Withania somnifera | reverse complement strand
CTGGTGTTCAGATCACTTTCGTTTCTCTCCCTAATGTTGGAAATGATCTTAAACGAATCCGATTTAGGTATATACGAAAATCTCTTTTCATTTCTACCTCGAATCTTTATCAAAAGCAACATGGACTATATGATCCCAACTTACTTTGGAGCGCGTCGTAGTCTAGAATGAAATTATGGGAACTATGATTATGACAACTTCTTGCCTATGAATACTAAAAGAAACAACCTCTTTTCTAATGAAAGCTTCTTTAGATAAGCTTGTCCTAGACCAATGTTCATTCCCTTTCATTCATTCATGAAATGAATTCTTATTGAGTTGCCCATCTTTTGAAAGGGAGTAAAACGCCCAAAGATAACGTGTAGAGGAGATCGCTCGTTTCTTTGTTCCCTTCATGTCTGCTAAAATATCTCACTTGTTTAGTACTGTGGCTTCAAATATCTTAGTTACTACATGTGCCATCTTATTACCAAGTTGATGTGTTTGGAAAGCCAACTCGATTGATAACCTATTTAATTGAATTAATTCTTGTTGCGTAGCTTTCTAACTGGCCGGTAAGCTGTCAATTTGTCCACTTGCTATCTGTATTAGTCCTAATCCTTGTTGAAAATGTCAGTGTTATGTGTATCTTATAGAAACTCCCATTTGATGTTCCTCACTATAAATTTCACCGGGTCTTTTGAAGTCGGGACATGTTCAACAAATGGCAAGCTCAAAGATGGTGGGGTGAGAACTATGACCGAATAATGGAGCTCTACAATGTTCAGAGATTCAACAAACAAGCTCTTAATACGCCTGGACGGTCTGAGGATGGAGTAAGTCAGTTTGATTTGAACTCAATTTTCTTTCTGCTTTGATTTATGTCAACGCAGTTACAGATGAACTGCTTAATTTACCAATACACTTAGTTCACAATAGAGAGTACATCCATTTGACATTCAGTGCAGGATACTTTTTATCCTTATATGACCCGTCAGGCCTGGAATCCCTTGTGGACTGAAACATGTGTATTAGCCTACAAGTTTCTTCCTCATTAACGAGTCACCCTGCTCAAAGTAATTAGCCAGCCCTACTCATCAAGTCATCATCTATTTTCTACCGGCCAGAAGTTATACTGTTCTACCCTAAACAGCAATAATGGCGCTAAATTTACTTTAGTCAGAAGACTCTAAAACTCATCAAGTTCAATAAAGGGTCAAACTACTTAAAGATCTAAAGGAAATAATGGATTGATGTACCTGAGATGTTTTTCTGCAGAGAGATTCCAGTTACTCAAGGCTTGGATCCGCGACGGAGAGCCCTATGATTACTCCTGCAACAAATAAGGACTGGGCACCAAACAATTACCATAAACCATCTGGATCAACTGGTTTCCCAAAGGGTGACATGTCATACATGGACGCGTCAAGGACAACCACGGACTCTAGGGATGAAGCTTCACTTTCCATTAGTAATGCTAGTGAAATGGAGTCAGAATGGGTAGAACAAGATGAGCCTGGAGTCTATATAACTATCAGACAACTAGTTGATGGCACTAGAGAGCTACGGCGTGTTAGATTCAGGTATTTCAAAATTTAAACTGTGTTTATGAACTCGAGACATGGTTGGAAGCCTGAGAATTATTTTGCCGAAAGTTGTTAGGATTTTATTGATTTGGAACATTTTCTTCTAACTTTCTTTTTCATTCATACAGTCGAGAGAAGTTTGGGGAGGTGCACGCGAAGACGTGGTGGGAACAGAACAGAGAGAGAATCCAAACTCAATACCTTTAAAAGAACAAATTTCTATCCGCAGAACACAAGGGTTATTACATGGGAAAGGGAACAGTTTTGCTTCTTGGATGTGATGGAGCTGAAATAGAGATCAGTACAAGATACTCCTATTTAAAGTACTCAAAGTAGTTCAGGTAGAATGGCTCTATTCTACAGAACATAAGCATTTTGGCCATTCAGCAATTTTCATGGCATTTCCTGATCTCTAGTTATACATGATCTTGCAAATTCTCTAATGAATCTCCTTACTTTTCAAGTTGTTTCCTTGTAATATAATCTTTCTACAAAAATTTAATTGATCCAAATGCTAGATGATGGAAAATAAACTGATTTTTGCACTACTAATGTCAATATCTATAGCTCACTGGCATTTATTGACTCTCAATTGATAATTTTGTGGTTCATTATTCTATTTTGTGTGCAATGAACTTCAAACTAGAGAAAGACTAAAGGACAGAATGGATGTTCAGGCCCCATCTCTCAAAGCTTATTTATGCCTACCCCATTATTTAAGTAAAATGTCTCACCTCATGCTCCCGCCTATTAAAAGACTAGTCTAAACAAGTACCCCAACTTTTTACTTGAGGGATTTGTTATGTTTAATTGCTAACAAAGGGATCATTAAGGTTTAAACTTAGCACATTAGAGAGAATTAGCTATGTTTGGATAGAGCCAACCAATAGATGTACTTCACTAGTGAAGAGGATTTGTTATACTTGCCAAATGTTTGCGCCACAAGGGCAAAGACCCACCATAGAGTTGAAATTCCAAGTTTTATTGATGAAAAAATAAACTACCTAGACCAGATGCAGCTACAACTTAAGCAAGCAAGCTTGGCATGTGATAATAACAGAATTATTCTTCCCCGAACCCTGCAGGATGCTTAGTGCACCGGGCTGCCCTTTATCACTACTGCCTATGAGAAAGTTATAGTAGTAATGTAAATGGAAAAGTAAATGATAAGGAAAGCCAGAAATGTACTAGCTACTTTTGAGGGGTTGGACAAGAAGAAATGTTAAACCCGACAGATGCAATTCAGTCATCCGAATGACATGAAAAGCTTCAAGTGTACATTACAAGCAAGTAAAACACATAAGACGTTTTTCTCTACCATGAGAAACAGTCTAGGTTCAACCAGAGGTAGAACATAATGATCACAAAGAATTTGATAAAAAAGTAAACAGGTTACATTTAGAGAAACCTTGTTATTCAAAGAGCCAGTTAGAGTAGTCAGAGTAATTATTGTATTGATGGCTGGTCTGTGCGCTGGTTTCAGCAGCTGGAGTACTACGCGAACAAGACCGAGATGAACCAAAGTTCCAGAGGGAAGACCATGGTCTCCGCCTTTCTCGATTCTGAGAACTGTTCTCGCTACCATTGTATCGCCTACTGCTGCTTCTGCTTTCACTCCTTGAGTTTCGAGAACAATGGTCATTGCCAGATTTTTCGGGTATCAGCTCCTTTCTACAAACAGGACATGAACTCTTTTGTTCTAGCCATGGAATGATACAATCCGGGTGATATAAATGCTTGCAAGGCAGTTTTGTTGCCTCAGTCCCCAGTGCAAATTTCTCTTTACAAATAGGGCAGTGGGAATCCGATCTAATATCCTTTTTCGATAGCTTGACTGTTGGTAGGGAATCAATTGAACATGTTGAGGCAGGAGGAGCTCCACGCTGATTTCTATTAACAATTTCCTCAAAGAATTCCTCCACACCTGGACCAACAAAATAATCACCACCATTTTCTCGTCGGAAGCCAAGAGCCTCATTAAGAAACTCCAAAACTCCACCATCCCCAGGCATCTGAACAGGCGTATCACCACTGAAAATCAGCAACGGATTCCACAAATTTCCTCGTTCATCAGCTCTCCCTGTCTCTGAAACATTATTTCTAGCTAAGATTTGCCGTCTTAAAAAGTTTGAGACGGATTCCATAAATCTCGGCCTCTGGCTCTGATTATCAGCACTACTACTCATTATATCTTCAAGCTCTTGAACAAATCCGCCACGGCAATTGGGGCAAACATCATTTTGTCTTCTGAGATTCACAGGTTGCCTACAACTATAACACCAGTGGCTGCAACTGTCACTTGACATTTCCTAGCTCTTCTGCCCAACTTTATGTCTCTTCCAAACTACTATTCATACACAAAACTAAATAGCATAAAACTTGTAACTCATTAAACTCCTTGAACAACAAATAGTATGTAGTTTTTACTATTCAATGGGAACCATAAAAGTCTTGAAAGACGCCACCCCGATTAGGACAACGAATAGAAAAATCAAATGAAAGATCACCATAAAACCAAACTTCAATATTAAGAAACTTGACGGAAAAAGACTTTAAGTATATATAATGCAATAAGAATTTGCACACATAGCCATAGAAGGAAATCTTGAGCTCTTGAAGGCAGATAGACAGACAAAAGAAGATAATTCATACTCACTTTCTCCAAAGCTCATTTTACGCTCATTAATAAACATAATAAATGATATAATTACTAAGATACTCCTCCGTTTATTCCATGTTTCTTAGAGAATCGAGTACTGTTAAGTATTAGCTCTTTAGTACCCTTTCCATCCCATATTATTTCTCCACTTTTCTCTTTCAACGCACCTTAAGAAATTATAAATAAAAAGGTCATTTTTATTAATTTACCTTTTTATCTCTTTTTAATGTACTCTGGCTTAGTATCAATACCAAAATTAACAGCGGAGGGACTTTTTTAAACTATTTATACTTGCAAAAAATTAATCTAAGGGCAAAATAAGAAAAATTAAATTAATTTTATCTTAATTGACAAGTAATTTGAGACGTATATTTTTAGTAACATGGACAAGTAACGCTCACAGTACAAGGAAAAGAGGAATGCAGCTAAATAGATAAGAAAGATCCAACCCAAATTCTCCAATTTCAAGAACCATTTGTTATCCATATGAAGATATCTATTTAACCATCTGAAACCTATATGAAGAACACTCATATCTATAACCCCATTTGCTCAAATCCAATTAACTGAACCATGAAAGCAGAAAAAATTCAAATAAAACAAAAATAGCTAAGTTACTATGAATTAAAAGGAGACATGATTACCTTTGCCCAAAAGGGTGAGTTACCCAGATTGAGGAAATGCTACATAGAGAGTAGGGGGTGATATGGGAGACTGCAATATAGGGACCAAAAAGATGCAGTCTTTGAGTGAGTGTTGTAATAATGATGAATTAGTACAGTATTATTTTATTATTTTGCACGCAATTTGATACTATAATAAAGACAGCAAATGGGGGGAGAGGGGTATCATGGAATGCCAATATAATTGGGCTGCACGTGTTTGCCTTCATTTATCCACCACTACTACTAATTATTAATTTAGGGAGATTTCGATAGTGAAGATTCATTGAGCTCATCGGCCAGTTCGAGAGACTATCTAGGAGATAAAGCATGATATGCGCGCTCAGTATCCACATTTGTTCGAGGCTTCAGGTACTACTCTTTTCTTGACCTTTGAAGACGAAAGTCCTTTTTAGTGGTGGATGTTATAATGACCCGTTTGGTCATATTCTTGCTTTTTGCTTTTTCTTGTATTTAGAGCTGTCTGGTAGTTGCCCCAAGTCATTTGTGCCTTGGTGGGACAAGTAGCCCGGTGCCCTAACAGCTCGTTTGCCCGTTATCTCAGTTTTTCTGTTTTGGAGTTTCAGTTTCGAAACGATGGAACTTGAGAGTGAAATCTTAGTAAATGCACTCGAAATAGAATTCCAATAGTTTTTTAGCTCCGGAATGCCAACTTTGGTCTGGGTGGACCTTAAGTTCGTATCCCGGGGTTTCCGTTTTGAGTTTGGGTTGTTTTGTGGAAATTCAACTCAACCAAAGCTTATTTTGGAGCCTGGGTGATCTTTTGGTGATCGGAGCGTCGGATCAGAATTCCGACAAATCCATCAGCTTTGGAATGATGATTTTGGCCTAGTTGAGCTATTAGTTTGCCTCCCGGGATATCCGAACTCATTTTGGGTTCGTTTGTGAAAGTTTGAAAAATTCCTCAATTGAGTTGGTTTGAGCTTGGGGGTCCTTTTTGCTTAAAAGACCTCGGTTGGTCATTTCATCAATTCTGTTGAGTCCGTAGTGTGTTTTCCACCCAAAATGCACTCTTGGTTTGCTAGAATTGGACTTGGGATGCTCGATTTAGGCCCCTCATAGAATTCTTGTTTTGCAGAGTGAAGCTGCAGGTTGAAGATCGCCCCAGAGACACGCGAGCTGCCCCAGCACCTAGGTTTTTTCCCTAGTGAGGCTGCCCAAGCAAGCCCCTTTTCGCCCTGGCGAGGTCGCCTCAGCGGCCAAAAGAAGCACCCCAGTGACTATATAAAGAGGTTCAACCCTTTCATTCTCAAAAGTTGGTTTCTTCATTTATTTCCTTAGCTAGGACCTAAGAGCTGTTTATTTAGTACTTTGAGCTGAGGGGAGTGGTGAGGAGTCGCGTGGGAAATCGTGTTAGTTCATGGAGAAAGTTTTCCCGAATATTTCTCGTTCTTTCTGCCTCTTTTAGTTTATGTAAAATGTTTTTATTTCCTTACTTTAAACATTATTTTCTCCCTCGATTCCTTATCTCCTTAAGCTCGATTTTAGACCACAAATCCCCTGAGCTAAGGGCTCTATGCTGGTATATTTATTTTAATTTTCTTGTCTATAAGGCTCAATTTATATCCAAGTTGCTAATTATAATATGGGTCTCATTTTTTATGTTTGGATCCCTGAATTCATAATTGTATAATTTCAGGTGACTTCTGTTGTGTTGGAGCTTCTGGCCCACAATGTGCTTATTTCGGGGACTTTTATTGGTGTCTATGTAGGCTAGGTTAATTTATGTACATTGTAGAATGGACTTTTATTTTGTTCTTGTAATATAGCTAGTAGCTGAGGGTTGGGCTTTAGGTTGATCGTGGTATTTTTAGCTCATATCCTTATTGGATTCCGGGGGCCTGTGAACGACATAGTGGGTGAGGGTTGTATGCCTGGGGTCTTTGCCTCACCGCGTGAGGGCCACAGACCTTGGGAACTATTTTAGTTGGTGCACAACGAGTGTGGTGAGATGAGCTTTTAGCTGGTAGCTTTTGACTGATCCTAGACTCCGGTTACTTTTTGTTTTTGTTATTATCGGTATTATTGTTTCTATATTGTGTTGAGGCACCAATATATTATTGTTTGGGATGAGTATTGTCACTGTTGGGGAGAGGCCCCGAGATTAACACTGTTTGGGCGAGGCCCTGAGTATTAGCACTGATCGGGGCGAGGCTCCGAGATTAGTACTGTTTGGACGAGGCCCGAATTGGATTTTATTGAGAGAGTGGTGTTGGCACTACAAGATACTTCTCTATTTTCTTTCATGAACCCCTGTGTATTACCTTCATATTGTGTGTGCTCACCGGGCTTAAAGGGGAAGTCATGGTGATTTTGTTGTGTTGTTTGTACTTACCGGATGTATGGGATGCCAGGAAGGTTTTTTGTGTTTACTTTCTATTCCTTACTTAGTTGTATCCTACTGTTAGATCCTTTATTCGTAGTACATACATATATAACATTATGGTTAGTTGGGTCTTGGCTTAGCTGGAGCATATATACGTTTTCTTTCTTCAATTTTGGGTTTTCGGCTATTGGTTGCTACGGATTGTGTTCATGATTTTTTAGTTTCTGTAGATATGTACTTACACTCTTGGTATTTTACCTTTTTGCATATCTATTAGTTTTACTGTTTTCCTACTATTGTTGACTTATTTTACTTCCTCATCTTTATTACTTGTATTTTATTTTAGCTTAGTCAGCTGATAATGCCTACTGGGTACCTTATTTGGTACCCATGCTGCACTTTTGTACCTTTCCTGGTGCAGATACCGAAAGGAGTTATTGGAGACATCGTGATCGTGCAAGGTAGATAGAACTTATTTCACAGATTACAGTGACCTTTGTCGTCCGAGTCGATCGTGATTTCCTTGAATTCGACATGCTTTATTCTTTCTATAGTAGTCCCTGTATTGTATTACTTTTGTAGGAGTTTCTTTGTATTTCTATATTTTTTATACTCTATATAGTAGCTCCATATGTCATTAACACCAAGTTTTGGGATTTTGGTTGTTTATGTATATCTTTTGCTTTCTTTCTATTGTCTTTTTACTTATGCTTTTTTGCTTTGCTGGATATTTTGAGTGTGTATAGCCCATTGCGCGTAGCTCCGGTAGTTAATGTTGGCTTTGTGTATATAAGGGTTGTAAAGGTTATCATGACCTGAATTTTGGATCGTGATGAGTGATATCAGAGCTTAGGTTCACCGATTTCTCTGGCACTTGAGCAAGTACCTAGTAAAGTCATGTGGATCGCTGCGTAGACGTCTGCATTCGATCTTCGAAAGGCTTCATGTACCTTACAAAACACTACCCTCTTTGAAATCCTATCGTGCGTTGTTATTCGTACTTTTTTTGGATCTTACCTTGGCTTCATTCTTTACAGATGGTCCGTACCAGAAGATCTTCTATGGATCGGGACCCTCCCCCAGTTAGCCAGTAGGGGGTAGGGGAGGATGCTCTGTCGGTCCCTACCACCCCAGCTATTTCACAGTTGTAGGCACCCCCTGTTCCACCGTCACAACCTGTTTAGCCACCACCTACATTTGAGGTGTGGAAGATGTTGGACCACTTTTTATGGATTGCCCCAACCAGGTTTTCGAGGGCCTAGGGGTAGGACCCGTACGAGTTCTTTATAGTCTGTGAGGAGCGCCGACGGACTTTAGAGCTTTTGGATTCGCACAGGGTAGATTTCACCTCCTATCTACTTAAGGGTGCCGCTAGTCAGTGGGGGAGAGTATTTTAAGATTGTAGACTGCCAGGGTTAGTTCCAGCTACATGGGGACAGTTCAGAGAGGCATTTCTGGCTTAATATGTGCCTAGGAGCATTCATGAGGCATCATGGGCACAGTTTAAGGGGTTGAGACAGGGTTCTATGAAGGTGCCGAAGCATGAGGCATGGTTCATTGATTTGTACAAGAACACCCAGGCCTTGATATCTATCGAGGAGGAGCGGATTCACCGCTTTGATCACGACTCGAGGCCTGACTTGTAGGTCCATGTTGAGTTATTTCTGGTGCTACAGAAGTCATTCCTAGCTATTTCTGACCATGCTTGTCATATGGAGATTTGACTCGCCAGGCCCAAAAGGGTAGCGAGAAGAGGCAGCTCCACCAGGGTCGATTTTTAGGATCCAAGTTAGAGGGTCGTGATTTTGACTAGAGGTCCCAGCTGAACCGACAGTACCAGGCCTTTGGTACCGGGGTGAGAATAGACCGTTAGGGGCCTAATTTCAGGTTCGCGAGGCCATGTCGAGGTGGCTCGTGGTCAGTTCAAGAATTGGGATATTTTCTATGAGTGTGGGGAGCGGGGTTATTATGCCTAACATTATCCCAAAATTCCCATAAGTAGTTCAGCAGAGGGGTGTTTTGAGTGTGGAGGTTGGAGGTCTGGGCCACTATGCCCGAGATTTCCCCCAATGTAGGGCCTCTCAGGCTGCATTGCTACCTATTCAACCATTGCAGGCGGTGCCACCATTTAGAGGTGGGCTACCAGCCACTCGAGGAGCTAGGAGAGGAGGCCCAGTGGCCAGAGGCAGAGGCAGGGATTTGGGTGCACAATGGGATAGGGAACAGTGCCAGCTTTATGTCATTCCTGATGAGGCTGAGGATGTAGTTGTCACCGGTACGTTGATTGTTCTTAGGTTTTCTGCATTGATATTATTTGTTTCGAGTTCCACACTATCCTACATATCTGTTTATTTCTCTTTGCTATTGGGTGTTATTAGTGAGCGGTTACCTTGACCCTTAAGTGTATCTACACCGGCAGGTGCAACCCTAGTTGTGGATTAGGTATGTAGGTCCTGTTCTCTGACTATTTAGGGTCACAACATGTGGGATGACTTGATTGAGCTGGCTATGTTAGATTTTAATATGATTTTAGGCATGGACTGGTTGTCCTCCTATCGTGTGGTCCTGGATTGTTATGCCAAGACCTTGACCTTGTCTATGCCCGTATTCCCTTAATAGTATGGCGTAGTCCCACAGTCGTTTGTCAGTTTGTATCATTTTTTGTTGTCGAGCCCGTAGACTTATTGCTTGAGGTTGTTATGATTATTGGGCCTACATTAGAGATGTCGTGCAAAGTCCCTTTCCCCTAAGACTGTGCTGGTTGCAAGCGAGTTTGTCAGATGTTTTCCCTACTGATTTTCCTGGCCTTCCACCAAAGCAGGATTAGACTCTACTATCGAAGTTGAGCAGGGCACTAGACCCATTTTTATTCCTCTGAATGATATGGCACCGGATGAGCATTATGATTTGAGTGTTCAGCTAAAGGATTTGCTTGAAAAGGGTTTTATTCATTCTAGTGTATCGCCGTGGGGTGCCCCAGTGTTGTTTTGAAGAAGAGGATAGCTCCCTACGGATATGTATTGATTATAAGCAGCTGAACAAGGTGACTATTAGGAATAAGTATCCTCTTCTCTATATCGATGATTTGTTTGATTGGCTTCAGGGATCCACAGTGTTCTCTAAGATTTATATGAGGTCTGTCTACCGCCAGTTGGGGATTCGGGCTAAGGATGTCCCAAAGATAGCTTTTTGATGAGGTATGGGCCCTAAGAGTTTCTAGTGATGTCGTTTGGGCTAACTAATGCCCCTGCATCTTTCATGGATCTGATGACTTAGGTGTTTTGGCCTTATTTGGACTCATTCGTGATAAATTTTATAAACAACATACTAGTTTACTCGTGGAGTCGAGATGAGCATGAGGAACACTTGAGAGTTTTGTAGCAGACTTAAAGAAATGAGAGACCCTATGC
>JBDJHY010000106.1:13932480-13951254 GCA_039654485.1 Withania somnifera | reverse complement strand
TTGTTTCCAAAAATATACTTCATAGTATTATTATTGGCCAACGTTATTGAATTAATTTATAATTGCGTATTTTTATATATCAATTATATTTTAGCCAGCTATTCTCAATAGTTTGTTATTGTGAAGTGTTAGAGGGCGTGCAGATGAATACCATTATACCTTCTTAAGGGGATATATACTTTCTCTATTTTATTTTTTGTTCTTTCTAAAAGAAAGAAAATAGATAATGTATTTATGCATGAGTGAGAAGGTGGAGACAATTGATTTGAAATATTTATATTACAAACTAGGTGCTTCGTTGGTTTTACTAGAATCTATTTGCCACGAGGTTGGAACTTAAGAAAAAGATGCCTTGTGTTGGGAGGAATATTTTATAGATGGAGATAAAGCTTGCTAATAACTAGTACTAGTTTTCTTCCTATCCATTCTCTTTATATAAGTGTGTAATTGCTACCTATGAAATATTCAATCTACTTATTAAATAGATAAGAAGGAACCTATTCACAAATGGTTAACTTACTAGAGAAATTATTTGGCTCTTTTTTCTCTGCCATTTCTAGTTATTGTTTCTTTCACTATCCTCATCTTCATCATCAAGGCACCAACAAACACAACATGACTAAGGCTCGCCCACTCTCTTTACAGGTTTTTAAATCAATTACTACTACTTGCTCTAATCCAATACAAGTTTAATTAATTTATGCATCCTTAATTTGTTTTAAACTTTGTTTGCACAGACGGTGGAACTCAAAGTAAGGATGTGTTGTAGTGGGTGTGAGAGGGTTATCAAAGATGCTGTTTTCAAGCTTAGAGGTACAATGATCATCGATGGAATAGGAGAGAGGAATTGATTACTTATAAAATGAAATTAAAAACAAAAAACTTTTATATGTAAAAATAAAGATTTTAGATAAAAGGATTATAAGACAAACTAATCGTAAGTGGCCTAAAAAAATAATTCTCCTGAAGATGGATGGAATTGCTCGTGATAATTAATACTTTTTTCATTTTAATTTGTTTATTCAATTTTAACTTAATATAAAGTTTAAGAAAGTAAATTACAATTTTTAATATTATGATTTTAAATTAAAGATGGGAAAAATTTACTAAGATGTTCTTCAATTTTGTGGTTTTAAATATATTCTATATGAAAGTTAAAATTAAAAAGTTATTTGAAAAGAAAAAAGACATTTTTTTTAAACGAACTAAAGAAGAGTAACTAATGCCTTTTTATAATAACATCGATGGTCTTGATATTCTTTTGACTGTTATAGCTAAATGCTATTATAAAAATTATATAATATAATATAATATAAATAGTTAGTTTTACGAAAAAACATGATTATTATAGTAAAATATTATTATATCTAGATTGTACTTGATACCAAGAAAACTGGCGGTATATGCACGTAGGGGCGGAATCGGTGTTAGTGGAGTAGAAAATGCTAAAGTGTTATGGCTTTTTGAGGCGAATGCATGTAACTAAAGGAGATGACAGATTTTTTTGTGATTAGTTTAACTGGTTAATAGATGAATGACAATACATACAGAAAATATTTTCAAATTTTAATCGAAAGTGGCTAACTGAATTATTTTATTAGAGTTGAGATGTTTAATTGGAACATGGATTAGTTCGAGGGCCTAAATGGAACATCGTTCTAGCTCTGATGGACAGTACCTGATACCTGTTACTGGTGGAGGTGACAGATATCTCATGAAATTAGTTGAAGTGCGCGAAAATTGAATCAGATACCACAATTATCACAAAAAAAAAAACATTCTGACAAATTTAAGGAATTGATTATGTATTAAAGATTTGATATAACAAAACATGATAAATTGCAAAAAAAAATATGACTATTATAATAAAATATTATTATAATTAAGAGATGACTGCTACAGAAAAGTCTGATTGTACATGCATGCAGGGGTGGAGTCGGTGTCTGTAGAGCTAGAGATGGAGAAAGTAACAGTGGTGGGATATGTGGAACGAAATAAGGTGCTAAAAGCAGTGCGGAGGCATGGAAAGAGAGCAGAATTCTGGCCATACCCAAACCCACCTCTATACTTCACTTCATCAAACAACTACTTCAAAGATATGACGACCGAGTATAGAGACAGTTACAATTACTGGAGGCATGGGTACAATGTTGCAGACAAACATGGCACTCTTCATGTTACTCATCGAGGTGATGACAAAGTCAGTAACCTCTTTAATGATGATAATGTTAATGCATGTTGTGTCATGTGATTTAATTATGATATGTGTATGTGTAATATTGTAAGGGAATATGTATATACACCTACTATATGTAATGCAACTTCAATTGCTTGCCCTTTCAACGCAATTAAAAAAAAAAAAAAAACAATGGTCCACTTCTCTTCCTAAAACCTTACAACTGCCTTTTCTGATAGGAATTAACCCTATATTTTGGTTAAAAATTCATAGGATACCTTATTTGACTGTCCCAATGGTATCCAATATTAAATAACTTCAAATGAAATTACCTGTTTATTATTGTTAGTTGTACAATAATATGTTTTGAATATAAACAATTGAGTTATAATGTTTTGAAGATACATAACTAAAGTTTTAGCCAATTTTAGCAATGCGCTTAAGTAATGTATGACTATATACATGAAAAAAATATGAAAATAGCGGTAATGATTTAGTTAGATTGTTGTTATTTTAATAAATTGACAATTGAAATTTATTGTTTATGAAATATGGGGGCTTGTGCTTCAAATTTAACTTATTTGGGTAGGTTTGTGTGTTAAATCATTAAACTTAAAAGAATGAAAAAATGGCAAAACACATGTAAATAACAATAACATATTTAGTGAAATCTTTGTCTTACGTTTACTTTGTGAAGGTAAACGACTTCAGTCAAAAATGTCCGGACAACAACAGATGACTAGCAAGAGTTTAGCCAATTTTTATACGCACTTCAATCTGTACACCTAAAGTGTGACCATATATGGAAAATTTAAACACCCATAAGTCATAACTGAAGTTTTAGCTAATATTTGTATACACTTGAGTGAAAAATTGTATGAATTTAGTTTTGACGAATTAGGTAAAACTTCATCTAAAAATGTCCAAATTTTGATCGTGTCAAGTTCACAACTTACAAAAAAAAAAAAAAAAAAGGGAAGTTGGCATTGACAAGCCCTACCAAACTTGAGGAAAAATTTCTATATTTAGCCTCCTTAAGACCACACATTAAATGAAAATGTGTTAAGTAGGACACAAATTTTCAATGTCAACCACGAGTGTTTAAAGTTAATTCCAACGAGTTAACTTATTAAAAAAAAAATGATATAGCATGTAAATTAAACGACAGACTCAAAAGCAAGATTTTTTATCTTTGGCCCGTTTCCTCTTGAAGGCAAAACAGCCACTTGCGTAACATGCCTTGTTTGAGCCTACGAATATCTTAATTTGAACGAATAGAGGGCCATTAACAAGTTTGTGGTCATGTACTTCAGCTAGGATTGACAATGGGGCGGGGTGGATGCAGTGACATATTTACGAGTTGTTTTGCTGTTCCACTTCTCTGTCATTCCTAACTTCAAGTTCCTCAAGTCTTATCAAACTGAATACTATGGTGCAACTACTAAAATATTATTCTTCAAATTTAATACTCGCGAGAAAATATTCTTTCTAAATTTAATAAAAAAAAATTGGGATAAAATGTTCTTACGTTAGAGCATAGAGATGGTAAAGTGAAATGGACAAAAGTCATGAAAAATGGATATGGCTTTCTATACTGAATCAAATTATTCTATTGAATTACTCGATGAATTCAGTGCTAAAGAACTTTAAAAGTCAAAGTGAATGATAGCTCCAAGCCTCCAACAATAAAGAAATGTTTAACCATTTCATTCATGAGAAATTGACAATCAATTAGATACATAAATAAAGAGGCTGTGATGTTGTTACTTTTCAACAGCGCTAAAAAGGTACAGGATGAAAAAGATGGAATAATACAACATAATGATTCTTACAAAGAATATGATAGCAGGAAATGAAACTGACTACTAGCACAAACATGGTTATTTTTTGGACTAAATTTCTTCAAAAATCAAAATCTTAATTTCTCATAATCTATAGAAACAAAATAATTCTCTTTGAGCTCTGGGGCTTATTTTTTTTTTCCTATAGGCAGCTAGTATTGTAAATATATTGACTCCTCTATCCAAAGAGATTTAATCAGAACTTGTATAGTGTACCCTATATATCATCAACTCTCCTTTGAATACCAGAGAGTCTTTTGGCAAATCAACAGCTTCTCATTCTGTGCGCCATATTCTGTGTCTTCTTCACGACAGTTCCATCTCATGCCCTTAGCCATAGGGGCAATGGCATCGACAAAGTAACTAGATTCCCGGATAATTGCATATCCATTGGGACGCAAAATACGATCCATTTCCAGCAGAACGTGCTTCATTTCACATCTGTAAGATGCACCCAACTGATGTCAGGATCATCATTTTTTAACGTGTGTGGGAACATTACTTGCTACATGATGTGGTGGGGAGGGGGTTAAGCTTTAAAGGTGCGTGCTATGTTCTTACCTATGACTTTCAGCAGTGAAGAGATTGTCCAGATGAAGGAGATCATATGTTCGAGGATAGGTTGAAAAGGCCTCACACCTGTAGAATAACAAACAAAGAGGGTTAATTAAAAAGCTGGACATCACAGAACTTAGAAATGAACCAGCTCAACAATCTTGCAAGTAAATATAAAATTACCAGTCATGGAACGTTCCGATAAGACCTCTGTCAAAGACTACAGCAAGTGTATTGGCAGCGTAGGAGGAAACCACATTCATGACCCAAAGTGGATCCTCAACCAGAGCAGCAGCGAAAGCTCCGTACAAGGTGTTCATGTCCATCACATTCCTGATTTTGTCAGTTCCAATAGCAGGGAGTAACTTCTTATAGTGCTTTGCTCTCACCTTCCACTTAGTATCGTCGTGCCTGAAGGCACCCTCGCTACCTCCACGAACATCAGAAACACGTTCTGGGGCAACATGCAACCTTTCTGGCCATTTAGCTAGGGCATTCAGCTTAAGTTTCCTAATAGCTGGATTTGGCACAACCACACAAGGTCGAAGTGGAGTGTACCACGCGGAATCAGGTTCAGTACCATCATCACATTTTGGTGGGTAGTTGTCAGGGTTATCAAGTTTCTTATAGCAGCTATTATCTGTCAACTTCTGCCACACGGCAATGTCATCCTTCTTGTTAAATAATTTGAAGCACATTGAAGTTAGCAGATCTTGCAACTTCTCATAATCGGATCTCTGTTCCTCAATGGTGGTATTCCATCCTCTCCAACGGTTCTCGTAGTTCACTGGTGGGCCAGAAAGGACCCAGAAACCGCCAGGGCGCAGAATACGATGTACTTCAAGAAGGTAAACTCCACCTGCCAGCAGTGAGGACTGATTTAGAAAAGCAGCCTAATAAAGCATTTCCAATTTCTGGCATGCTTAATTTACGCGGCATAAACAAAGGCTAGATTTCGCAGCCAGTCTTACTGCATAATTGAGATCACAATGCATACAATCAAGACAAGCATTTTAACTTTTTTCTAAGCATGTTGCTTACCAAATTCGGTCCATGGAATTAGGCATCTTGAGCAATGAGCCATGTCAAAAGAGTTTGAAGGAAAAGGAAGACGCTGTGTTGAAATAATGCCCAGAACTGCAGGAATTCCACGTTCCAGAGCAAACTGGACTTGAGCTTCGTGATTATCTCTTGGGGCAAGGGAAACTGTCAGAATTCCACGATCCAGCAGATCGCCTCCCCAGCTTGCCACCTAGATAGAGAAGAAACACAAAAGTTAAGTAGAAATTCTATTTATATATCAATTGATCAATCAATCAATAATATGGCGCCTCAATCTCCCTCAATCTCAAAGGAATTCCAGATTATATATTTCAACAAGATTATACAGGAGAAACATCAGATAATTTAAAATTTTACGATTAATTTGACAAGATGTGATATTCCAACTTATAATAATAATCAGCTAGTGGCTGTGTAGGATCTGTGTAGGATTGAGCAAGTACATAATTAGCAGATCAATTATGAGCTCATGCTCAACGATAGCTGAACATGCAAGTGAATATTTTAAAAATACATAATGGAAAGCAAGTATGGTTACAGATGCGGAATCTTCATCGGCATTCTCTTTATATGGTAAACTCGCCTCCAAATCCCCATCCCCCCAAATATCAAGCAGTGACTTCTACAGACTTTTCTTCCTTGGTAACTCAAACTACCCCCAAACTCAAGGTTGGAGGCAGAGGATCCTTTATGTTACAATATTCCTCCCTCATTTTCACTGTCAATCTCAACCTGATCTAGTATTAATTAGTTGGTGTTTGTATATATCCATTAGAAGATGCAGTTTAGATATTTAGGCATTAATAACACTTTAGCTTGTGTGACGACGCACTGACCCCACAACCAGTATCAATGGCAGTTCGGACTGTGCCATCTTTCATTTGTGGAATCAAATCTTCCATCAGATCAACGTATTTCCCAACACCATTTGGGAACATAGTACCACCACCAGGAAAGATGAACTTCTCCCCTTCCTTTACGAGCCAATGTTGATTGGATTTTTGTGTGTTAATCCAATCATATGGCACATTCCTGAAGCCAATTGAACAGCAAAATTAGCAAAAAGCAATGCGAGGAACGAATCCAACCACAAGACATAGACAAACAACGATGCAGAATATAAGTATTACCTGTACCAACATTCATTTTTGCTCTTTGGCCATCTTATTGGCACCTTATAGCCATCTGGTGGGGGGACCAAGCACTCCTGCCTTTCAAAATTAGGAGGGCAATGTCGTTCCATGAAAGTAAGTCGATGAAGACCGTACTTCCTCCATTTCTGCAATATCAACAATATATATCATTCACATGGCTGATTACACCTCAAAGTAAACATAAACTAGATTAGTCAAGAGAAAATACCCTTGGATCTGTGCATGGAGTGTAGTCCTGATAATCAGCACTGCATTCAGGAAAGGAACTGGCTTTGGTTTGTAGAGAGCCAGCAGCATTTCCTAAGGGAGTTTCATCTTCCCTGTTAACCTCCTTAGTTACATATGTCTCCCTTTCAGAGCAGAAAATTCCTCCAAGATAGAATGAAAACCCACAGAGCGCCGCAACCAGTAATCCCACTTGAAGTTTCCTTGAATTTTTATTTGGTGGATATGGTTTTCCATCTTTGTGCTTCATTTTGTAAACTTTTTATTAATTACTTACCTGCATAAGAAGAAAACAACATGGTAAACCATTTCCACCTCTTTAATCAACGAGTCTTAGAAAACACTTAAAATGCTTACAATACTAGCTTTTTTCAATGGATTGTCAAGATGAACAAACATATGAAAAAGTAAAATATGATATTTACCATCTTGAGCTTCTTAATTTAACAGTACTAGCTAAAGAGAAGCGTCAATCAGGAAGGAGATATTGTGGCAAGAGTACAAGAAAACAAGTCTTCCAGAACAGAACAGAATGGAATAGAGTCACAAGTAAGAATATAGTGCACCACTACCTTTACAACTGGAAAACTCACAAGCCAGAATGGAATAGTCAAAATAAGAATATAGTGCAGCACCACCTTTACAACTGGAAAACTCAGAAGCCAAAATCAGGAGTAATGCATCAAACAACCACAAGTACAAGGTCTTTTCTAAAAGGAGCAATCACAGTTCTTGGGTAAGCATAGGACCATTACAGATCCAAATGTCAGAGTCCAACAATAATAACTAACACTATTGAAAACCATGAGATCTGTTAAGACTCAGTGGAACACCTTAGGCTTTACAAGTCATATCAATCTTTATACTTTCCCACATGACGCAGGGCCCCTATAGCTTTAGCAAATTCAGTTGTCCTAATGAGGGCCCTCCAAGGCCTCTAAACTCACCAAAGATAGGAGAATTATGAAACCAAACAAATGCATGTCGATCTAATATGAGTTGTATAAAAGCAACAAGAAAACAAGAAAGGAAGGAAAGCACAACTCACAACAGTCTCTGACAAAAAAATCCAGCAAGAAGAATAATACCAACAAAACTTGATTGTTGACCAATCAGTTGATTTTTTTCTCATATAGAAATCTATGGGGTTGAAACTTGAAACTACATGGGTTGAAAAACTTAATGACATTAAGATTATGGGCTGTTATTTGTTCGCAAAAATGAACTTGCTGACAACAAAAGAGAAAACACATATTAAATGCAAGAATCCTTGAACTAGAGCTCAAAATGACAAATAGATTCCATCTTTATGACCATTTCATTCCTCTATAACCAAATCTTGCATAATATCATTCATTAAAACAAAAAAGTAAGAAACACAATACCAATTAGCATGTAAAAATAAAGATTATAGACAGCAACGACACAATGCCAGGATCTGAAAAAGATCTGACACAAAAAAATGATAGCATACAAAAGTACCACACCAAAATAAATACATCTTTTATTAAAAAAAAAAAAAACTGTACCTCAAAATATTACAGTATGATGGTACAAATTGTGTGTATATATATATATATATATATATATATATATCAAACAAATCTTAAAAAACCACAAATTGTCCTCTCTCTCTCTCTCTCACTATATTTCAAGAATGCATATCAAGAAAGATCCTTCCTCCAACAAAGATTAATGGGTCCAGAAAGATGGACCTAAGAAAGAGGAGAAGAAATGAGATATAAATATGAAAACGAACACATGTATATGAATACAAAAAATAAAGGAGAACAAATAACAACCCCTTGATATTATTGATAAATAAAAAAATAATACTCCAGTCCAGTTGAATGAATGTGATGGTTCCTGGTTCTTTCTGGTTTGGAATTTTGCTAAATTAATTACCTCTTGTTCATCATGGTCCCTTTGTGTGTCTATTGTTTGTGGGTGAATTCTTGATGAGGTAAAAAAGAATAACAGATTTGTCTGTCATTTGTTTTTTTCAGAGGTAAAAAAAAAGGAGGAGGCAAAATGATTTGTATTTTCTACCAACTGAAACGATAGTCACGCACGATGTTTGCGGTGACTTCTCTCCTTTTTTTTTTTTTTTTTTTAAATAGAAATTGATGAAATAATAAAGGTCAATAAATAGTTTTATAGGTTATAGTTGTGCACAAATAAGTCATCCAGTTGTATAAGACGCACACATTTTGAGGAGAACCTTTTTTTTTTTTTTTTTTTTGAGATTTTCAATAAGTTGGATTATTTTTTTAATTTTTTTTTTTATTAATATAATTAGTGGTATATTCTTGTGGTCCCTTACAAATTAATCTAAATTTTAATGCTCATCAAGTTTAGAGGGTTTTTACTTTTGTGTATGCATATGAGCTAAATAAGCTTATGTATATGAAGTTCAAAGGTAAGTTATATGAGTAGCGGTTGGATCTATTATGTTGTATGAGACGGTTTATTGATCGATTAAAAATTTATATTTAAAAAATAAAAAGTATCATAGATGAATGAAAATGATACGGTGGATGTCTGACGTTACTAGAAATGATAGGGTCAAGAATGAGGTTTTCATGAAAGGTGGGATTGACTTCGGTGGAAGACAAGATGTGGGAAGCGAGGTAGAGATGGTTCGGACATGTGATGGGAAGGGGCCTGGATGCTCCGGTACACAGGCATGAGAGGTTGGCTATGGGTGGTTCCAAGCGAGGTGGAGTAGACCGAAAAAGTATTAAAGAGATGTGATTATACATGACATGGAGCGATTACAGCCTCGCAAGGTCGTAACCCTAGATAGAAAGGTATGGAGGAGGCGAATTACGGTAGAGGTTAGAAGAAAGGAGTGAGTTTTTGCTAGTATGAAGGAGTATTTTGTTTTATTTGTCGTGTTATTAGTAGTATTAATAATATGCTTATAATATCTTACCCTTGGAGTTTTAATAATGTTTGTTGTTTAGAATAAATTGATTGTGATAATATAGGCAGTAATGTTGCTTCTATTATTAACTGTCATTTTGTTACTGCCTTGTTTCTTAATCTTATTCTCAGTCGTTTATAAAGTATTACTTTATTATGAGTTAGGGTCTATTAAAAATAATTTCTCAATCTGAATATACGGGTGAGTGAGTTGTTTTAGTAAGCCTGCTCTACTCAATATGGAATTCCTAAATCAAGAAAAAGGAATTGCTTGGCATCACATTCTCCTTGCATGGTAAAGTTTTTGTTAAAATAAGAAATCGGTATTTATTTTTACTAAATAAACATCTCATAGATATAGGACTATATATTTTTTTGAAATCTGAATCTTTCTTGGTTAAAGGCAAGCTATTGTTGTAAGAATATGAATCAACCATGAATAATGGGTGTGTGATTTTCTTTCTTTATTGGAAAAACAGGTTCACATGAATTTTCAGTTGTGTGTGAAGACATTATAGGATATTTAAGGTCAAGGCCGGCGGTTGCCGCTAAGGTTTTCATTTTTATTCTCACATAAAAGTAAATGCCAATGATAAACTAAGATAAAATTAAATAAATAAATAGAACGTCGTACTAGTATTATCCTAATTCGAACATTAATTCACCTCTTAAAAAAAAAAAGTGAAACATTTTTCTGTAATTACAAAGTAATAAAACATCCAAACTAATGAAATTCTATCATGTCGATAAAAAAAGAATAAAGAAGGTATAAAACTCTTTTAAATGGGTGTACACAAATGATGGAAAGAAAATTCTTTGATTTTAGGAAAAAGGTTCTCATTTATTTTTTTAACTTTATATACTCTTCGTTATAAATATGAATTATATATAATTTTATTGTTACAGAATAACTCACATATAATTTTACGGTTGCACAAATAATTCACAATTGTCCTTTTATTTAACATATTAATTTTTAAAAAATTAAAAATTTTATCTTTTGACTTTTAATTAAGATTTCATATGATACATAAGATAACCTTATCCAACAATTTTTCATCATACTTACCCAATTCAACTGAAAAGAAAAATTTCACAAACACGTAAATAAAAATAACACATTTCATTTAATCACTCACTTTATTACCATACTCAAGAAAAATAAATTAATAAATAAAAAAATAATTTTATATAAATTATTTATTTTTTAATTTAAATTCAAAATTTCTCGTTATGAAATATTATTGAATGGGCCATTTTAAGTATCACATGACATTATTTAATTAAAACTAAATAATAAATTTTATATTTATTAAATATTAGTCCACTAAAAAAATAATAATGTGAATTAACTATAGAGATATATATAAGTTATTTTTTAAACGAAAGGTAAAAATCCGCTCCAAATTGCTTTGGGGGTAAATCAGAACCTTTTTTCTTGATTTTTTTTTTTTTTTTACATTTTAATCTTGTTCATATTTGTTTTAAAAGAATTAATTTCTTATTTACATAATTTCGACATTAATTTTAAGCACAATAACATGCTTCATAATTCACAACTAACATGTCATTGAAATAGACTTAATTTTTAACCATTTTTTTATACGTATCAGTATATTCTATTTAGACTTTTAATAAAGTATTTGGATAAAAAAGAATTTATTCAAATTTTAAAAATTATGTTCATTTATGAAATAGTTAACTTAATTAAGAGATTAAAGCATGAAAGAGAAGTCATAATTCTCACGTGCTCTTTCCAAACTTTATAATTCCTTGTTTTAACATTAATTTGGTAAGTTTTTAAGAGTTGTACGGAGTTTGTCGGAAAATGGGCAAAGACAGGCAACCCACGATGTCCTTCTCATTATATATTTATACAATATTTTTTTTCTTTCCTCTATTCTTTCTTTGACAAATTAAATAATTAATAAATAACAGATCACCGACACCTATCTTTTTTACTTTATATTTTTTCTCATTATTAAAATAAAAAAGGGAATTGCCTTGTTTCTAACAAGGGAAGTAAGATATTAATCGATAATTAAGTTTTGTAAGGTAAAATTTTATTATTTTCTCCATACAAAGTACACACTACATAATATAATAAAACACATACAATTTTTATCTTTTTGCGACACAGACAAATGAAACAGTAAGAATTAAGTGAAGATGTTTATGTGCACTCATTCACAGATTCCAGTATTAGTGGTGGAACTAAAATTTTATTTTAAAAAAAATATATTTTTTTAATAATTAAAAATAAAAAATAATAAAATATATATTTATAATAATTAATATTTAATTTATATACATCACACAATAAATAAATATTTAATTACCCTTCACCGAATATCTTTCCCCAATGTCTAAGACGAGAGATTCAGGGATCAGAGCATCGTTCTGCCTTCTATAGTTCTAATACATTTCTAACTTTGGTTGAGCACATCCGCGACCACTTAAAATTATTAATAACTTTGATTTAAATTTTTAAAATATGATATATTTTAATCAAGCTTATAATATGATAAATAGTATAAAACACTTTCTGGTCAAAATTATAGAAAAACTCTTGTGTATTCTTTAGCGCCTATTTTATAAATAAGTTAACCATATAAAATATATTATTGTCTTTAATTATCTAAATTAATTGTAATTTGAACAAAGATTTATGACTTATTGATTTTAATATGTACAATTAAAGGGTCAAAACTTAAATGCGCCATATTTTAATTATTTAAGTTATCTTAATAGATGTTTGAGACAACACATAAAGAAAAAAAAAATCAAAATTTGATAATAAGTTGTATTTGAGAACTTAAATAGAATTTATATATAAATGTAAGGGTTATTAATGCATGCTGCCTTAATTTTTTTTATTTGGAAAAAGATATTATTATTTTTCTTTGAAAAAAATATGAATAACTATTTATCGTTTTGAGAGACCAAAATGTATTTATTTATTTATACACCTTTATGGTTCTGTCGGTGATGTCTACCTCTTGTTCTTCACCTAGATTTCTCAATATTAGTATTCACTTTCTTCCTAATAAATTTAAAATTTTTTGTATTTGGGGGATTGAAAAAAAAAAAAAAAGTAGAGACAAATTAAATAAATACTCCTCAATACTTTTTGAAGAGTGAAATTTAATGATATGTTTTGTATAGCTACCATAAGTTTTCGAGAGAAAATAATTTGAATTAAAAAAAAAATTACCTCAAGATAAAGAAAATTGTTCTTTCAGCGTGACGTGAGATCCGGCAATTTCCCAAGTTCTGACATATATTAATGATTAAATTTAATAATTAAGATTTAATTAATCAAAGTAATCCTTATCATATTATTTATCTGATTCCAAAAATCATTTTAATCGCACAATCTATGACATTCCAGGTACGATTTTGATAATAAAGTTTTGGGAATTGAAAAAGATATTTTAGCATAGTTTTATATATATTACTAAATGAGTATTACCTAGGTGATAAAGTACAAATTTAGTTTGGTATATTCACATTAAAATAGTTTTTGCTCAGAAGTCGATGACTTTAATGTTATGGACATCTCCAACGGGTTCATTGGAATTAGACGTATATGCTATTGAAAAATAAGAACTAGCGACAGTTAAATAATAAATTTCGTTAACAAAATCCTATTTAGTGACGAATAATCACTAATTTTTGTTAGCTATGAGAGATTTAACGACATATTAATAGTGAAACTTGTAGACAAATTTCTTTTTTTTAAGTGTAATTGTTGTTACATTTATACGTACTGTACATATTGATGGAACGAAATTATAAAGTGAAACTATTAAATGTTTAAAATAGGAACGTGCATGTAATAAACATTTTTAGACAGCTACATTGAATTTAAGATAAACGATTTTCAATTAATTAATTTTACATTGCCTTCACGACTACGAAATCATGCAATATTCATGGACAATTTTGGCCTTTTGGGTTTTAGGAAGAAAAAAAAAAAACTGCCTATGAGAAAATGGAATACAAGCAGCAAAATCTTTAACCAAACTCTTACCATTTTACATAGAAATAAAAGGGACTGGTAATCATCTAAACTGAAAAATACTAATTAACAAATAATTAAATAATCACGTTAGTTTGCTAATTGGCAAATACTTATGTTAATGTATATGCCAATGAGCTATTAATCACGTCCTTAATAGGAATCAAGTAACTAAGTTTCTTCTTTCATTGAAAATATTTTCTCAATTAAAGAAATTAAAATGTGAATTCTCAATAGGTTTAACCACCAACAGTTATGTTAGGACAAGCTAAACTTGTAGATATATCTGGGTGTTACAGCTATTGTAACTAGATTAACATCGATCCCATATAACAAAAACTATTTCACTTCAACAAAGCTAGGATCATGGCAACTACGTAAATGATAAATGGTTTCAATTTGCCTTCACTGGACCACATTAATATATATATATATATATACTACAAATAATTCTGTTTAACAAAAACTAATTACTTGTTTTCCTTTTTGTCCTTTTCCCTCTTTTAAACGTTGATTGGGTTGGGTTGGGTTAGTTGAACATAACACGTTGTTACGTCGGTAACGAGCTTTACAAGTTGATTCACCAATTTATTACCTCAAATAGTTACAAATTCTATTTTTTTTTTATGTCTTTTTCATTATAAATGCTTTTCGGACAAGTAAAATTTGAGTCAATATTGGAGCAAGAATTTATGCTTGGCTAATACTTTAACAGTGCCTCTATAGATTAATTTTTTCGACTTATAAAAATTACGTGTTTTTCCGAAAAACTTAACCAAACACTTCAATATTTTAAAATAAACGATCTTTTTTCTTTTGAAAAAGAAAAGTTTCTTTGCCCCCTATACATTAAATAATAAAAGAATACGTTCAAAGAGTCAAATAATACAAAATAAATGAATCCAAATGAGAGTAAATAACACGAAGATTTAGCAATAGAATCCTTGATACCAGAAATGAAATGATGAGTGACATGACTTTACAGACAGCTACCACGTAGGACAATTCAAATGTTTGTTAAGAGGCGGGAAAGTAGTTATTTCATTTCCATTCAAATTTCATGTTTATATAATTAGATTTGTTTACATTTGTTAGTTGGAAGTATAAATAGTAAAATGTAATAGGAGTCAGGCAGTTTGTATGTTGATTAATTGAACTTTCTACCTCTTTCCTTGTCTTCTCTTCTCTCTGTTCTATCTTTTCTTCTCTTCTTCTCTTCTATCTAGATCTGTCAATACCTCATTTTGGTATCTGTTGGTATTCGAGCTAAGTTATTAATCAGTATGAGCCCACAAAAAGATGTGACACATGATGTATAGGAGCATTTCAAGGACCTTACCAGCACAACAAGTGGATTTGCACGATACGATGGATCAGAAGCATCAGGAAGTAAGGGATGAGATGGATCATAGGCAAGATGAGCTTCTGCATGTTATTAATGCCCTTAACAATTAAATTGATGGGATTCAACTGCATCATAGGTCAAGGGAATCGGTATCAGCATCTCAATCTAAGTAATCCACTCCTATTGGGAACCAAGGGATTCTAGGTCCTATTCCTCAATACTCTTGTGAAATTCGTAGCCACGCTTATTATTTCCTTGATTTGATGGGGAAAATTTAAACACTTGGTTATATTGAATGGAATAGTATTTCTCCATAGATGAAACTCCCACAATTCATAAAATTAAGTTAGTACCTATGCACTTGGATGATGAAACACTGCTATGATATTTGGCTTATTTGAAATGTAAGAGTGCTAATAAGATGCCTAGTTGGAAGGAATACTTGGTGACATTAATTCAAACATTTGATGATGAGTATGTAGATCCAATGTTGGAATTAAAACAGTTAAAAATGAGTATTGTGGGGTAGTTTCAATTTCTTTTTGATAGATTGTTAGCTCAGTACAGTCTCAATAATGAACAAGTTATTTCGTGTTTCCTAGAGGGACTGAAGGAAGAATTGATCAACATGGTTATGATGCATTAGTCACAAAACCTGGCTAAAACTTGCTAACTAGCTAGATTAGATGAGGTTTTCTTAGTTGTTAATGCTCGAAATCAAAAGATTATTGGGAACCAAACTTCTATAATTAGTAGAAGAAATTAAGATAGCCCTAGTATAAGACCTTCAATTCTAAGTCAACAAGGATCCAGGCTAGCTTTAACTACCCCTCATAATATTTTAAATGCTAAATCTAGGAGAACTATCCCCCCGTAAAAAATACAGACCAAAAGAGTTTGAGGATTATGTTATTTCTGCGATGAAAAATACTCTAGGCCATAAGAGTGCCCTGTCTAAGCAATTATTTCTGCTGGAGCTGGAAGAAGCAAATGAGGAAGAAGTAAAAAGACATCCTACTCTGATAGGAACCCTTCTGGTCCTGAAGAATGGTCAGGGCCTACTATAGATACTCTTGTATTTTCCTTTTATATTTTAAGTGGGATAGAAGATGCACAGAGTATCTATGTGATTGGATACAACAAGACAAATCCATCAGATACTTTTTGGATGGGACAAGTACCCACAATTTCATTAATCAGAAGACTGAGTAGGAGCACTCATGTTTTCTAAAATTGATCTTAGATCTGGTTATCACCATATCAGAATGATAATTTTTTTGTCTTCTATGAAACTATTTTCAGAACTCATATAAACTATCATGAATACTTGGTAATGCCTTTTAAGCTAACCAATGCACCATTAAACTTCTAAGGACTCGTGAACTACCTCTTTCAACCCTTCTTGAGGAAGTTTGTTCTAGTCTTTTTTATGACACAAGAGTTTACTTGATCATCTCTACCACTTACAATAGGTGTTTGGTCTCATAACTACTAGGAAAACAAGTCTTAAGTGTATTTTTGGTGTTACTAAGGTAGAATATCTTGGTCATTTTATTGCTGCAGAAGGTGTCTTTACTGGCCCAAGGAAGATCAATGTTGTACAACAATGGTCTATCCTAATACTCCTAAGAAATTGAGAGGGTTCCTAGACCTATCAATTTATTATAGAAATTTTATACAAGGGCATGGGGACATTAATACACCCTTGACTGAGATGTTGAAGAAGGATAACTTCTATTAAACAGATATTGTCACTCAAGCTTTTGCAGCTTTAAAACTTACACTAGTCTTTGCTCCTGTCCTGGCATTACCTGACTATTCCCTTCCCATTGTTATGGAAATTGATGCAAGTAGTACTGGTATTGGTGCAGTGTTGATGCAAGAAGATTATCCTATAGCATTTCTCAGAAAGAGGCTTGCCCCTAGACATATGGGACTGTTAGTTTATGAAAATTAGCCTTGGTTTTTGCTGTGTCCAAATGGTCTCACTACCTTCTAGGACAACACTTTGTTGTTAAAACTGATCAGAAGGCCCTTAAATACTTACTGGAGCAGAAGCTACACACAGATTGACAAATTAGGTGGTTAGCTAAGTTACTCCCTTTTGATTTTAAAATATAATATAAAAAGGTAGAGATAATATGATTGCATACTTTTTATCTACATTTCAAGGTGTTGGACTCATAACTCTTTTGATTTCTTCGGTTCAATTTGACTTATAGACAAAAATTCTACAAACTTGTTCTTCGATTTAGAGTTACAGGCTCGAATTACTTCCTTTCAAATAGGCCCTCAAAAGCAATATCTTAGCTTAATGACCAATCGAGAAGGAAGGGAAAACTAGTCTTTGGAAAGAATGATTTCTCTATGGCATTCCGCACCTACTGGAGTACAGTCTAGTATTGATTATACTACTAGGAAGATTGTGGCCTATTTTTACTGGAAGGATATATGAAGTTTGTGCACAATTGTTCTGTTTACCAAAGGAAGTAGTATGATATAACAACATCACCTGGCCTATTACAACGCCTTCCTATCTCTTATCTACCCTCGTATTTTATAGTCATGGATTTTATTGAAGGGTTTCTAAAATCCGATGGTAAGATTGCTATGTGGGTGTTGATAGAGTTACCAAATTTGGATATTTTGTGGAATTATCCGATCCTTACACTTCTCAAAATCTAATTCTTATTTTTCTTGAGTCCGTTTTCAAACTTCATGGTTTTACTTCCTCCATCAATAGTGGTAGGGATCCCATTTTTATCAATTCATTTTGGCAATCTTTCCTTTCTGCTCAGGGTGTCACTGTCCAAACATCAATTGCCTATCACCCACAAACAAATGGTCAGTCTAAGGTCCTCAACAGGTGTCTTGGAACCTATATGAGGTGTTTTTGTTCTGAATTCCTATCTGATTGGTTCTCTTTCCTATCCCTTGTTGAGTGGCGATATAATTCCACACATCATTCTTCTATACAAACTTCACCATTTGAACTCCTCTATGGTTACCCTCCAACCAACTACCTCTCTTACATTCCCCATGTTCTGAAATTTCCTTTATGAATGACATACTCATTCTCAGGGAATTCAAACTACAATTAGCCAAATACCACCTAGGAAGAGCCCAACAAAGAATGTAATCCAGGCTAACAAACACAGATCTGATAGAAAATTCTAAGTTGGTGACTGGGTCTTTGTCAAACTCCAACCTTATGGACACTCCACTCTAGCCCATTTTTCTTACCACAAACTCACCTATAAGTACTTTGGTCCTTATTCAATTGTTGCTAAAGTATGTGATGATGTATAAATTGTTAGAGCATGCAACCATACTAGAAGATGGGGGGTTGAATAGTGTGTGGGTATTTCAAAAACTTTTTGCGAAATTTATAATGGTATGAAGAAAGCTGAAAATAAATAGACACAAGGATTTATAGTGGTTCGGCCTTGCCTACCTCCACTACCTAAGTT
>JBDJHY010000106.1:13905482-13918255 GCA_039654485.1 Withania somnifera | reverse complement strand
AAGAAATTAGTAGTGAAATATTTACAACACCAAAGATACACATAAAATATAGAACATGAATTCAGATACAGACTTGATTTTTCAGAAAAATATAAGAGAAATGTATGAGGTGAAAGGAATTTGGACGAAATGAAAGTGAAAAATAGAAGAATTGAGTTGCAACACACAGGCAGAATTTTAGGCCGTAAAACATGATAGTATATCTTCATTCAGGGTAAGGAAAACTGAAAATATCGTATGGTTATGTAATATTTTAATATTTTTGTTCCTTAAATAAATGCATTATGAATATTTATTTATTTATCCATCCTGCAGTAGTGGTGCACTTACTAACGTTACCGTTTGATACAATAAGTTATAAATATTGTATACTCAAATTATTTATAATGATGAGTTTTATGTGGTGTAATTTTATGAACAAATGAATATTGATTTGCGTGTGCATCATTTTGGTTCAACCAACCTTCTCCAAATGAAAGCCACCAAATCACATTATTCACAGTTTTTTTCCTTATTTGGTTAGTTAAATATTAAGTAGAACTAAATATTTGGTGGGCAAATAGTTTATAAGAATGGATTGAATTATAAGTATTTATTGTATGTCACGTAACAAATATTTAAATTTGATTATATTTTGTGAGGAGAATGAATATGTCTTATTTATTGTGTCTTCTTTGTATATTTATTAAAAAATATTAACTACAGAATAATTTTTAGAAAAATTAGTAGTTCGGGCTCGTGGATTTATGTTTTCTAAGAAAATTAAGATATTGTATGCCTACTTTCTCCATTTTATATCAGTGAGTCATTTTACTGAAAAATAATTGTCTCATATTAGTTGTTTATCTTATTAAATCAAGAAAATATCAGTTATGTTTTTTTCTTATCGTTCTTGCAATTAATTTTTTTAAAAAATATTTATACTTGTTTGTAAAATTTTTAAAAAGTTTCTTAAAAAGTGAATTAATAAGCTTGCCTTTTTATCTATAATTTCTTATTATGCATGTAAAAAGAAAAGTAATCAATTAATGTAAATAAAAAATATATGTAATTTTTTAAATTAATAAAATATTATTTATTAACACTGTGGTATAAATAATTTAAATAGAATACTTAATTTAATATTAAGATATTTACATGTAGAACTTGGGATCAATTCTTGATTTTATTTGTTCTCCTTTTCTGGTCATACGGACAGAGTGATTCCAATTCTTTGCAGTGAGAGTCAAATTTGAGTAGATTTGTAGCTTATAATATCTAACTCTTCGTTTGAACATGTAATTTTATATTATAATTTAAAATTATAATTTTATATCTTAATTTTTTTCTAAAAATATGATTTGAAATTTTATATTATAATTTTATTTTTAAAATATAATATTTGACCCATAAATTTATATGTTATAAAGATTTTTTTTTGTTATTTTAAATTTTATAAATAAATTTTAAAAAAGAATTGTTGATACCATATGAAGTGTGTTAAAGAATATTAGGTTATTCGATTTTTGACTAGTGAATATATATAAAACTTTATATCAATTAAATTTTATATCGCAGTTTTAAATCTTATTTTCATGTCACGTTTCCAAAAAGACACCAAGTGCCATGATCATAAGTTTGAATCAGATATAGAACAAAGAAGTGTAAAAAGAATCACTTAAAATTGTAGCCAAATTTTGCACTGCCTAGTTAGTGGCACACACTCTTTTTTTTTTTTGGTAAGTTTAACTAATTTTTCAATTTTTCTTAATCTTTTTATTTGTTCAATATTAATTTAATATATTTAAAAATAATAATAAATAAAATAATAGTATTATTATATTATTTTTAAATATAATAAATTTAATATTTTAAATATATAAAAATATGATTATGATTAATAATAAGATTATTGTTACAAGTTCTTTAAATGTGAATGTCCATCCATTGATTATATATGTACCAATCTTTCACATCTCGTATATTAATTAAATAAAGTAATTAATTCTTGTATTTGAGAACACACTTTATGTATTATGAATATTGCTCATTCTCATGTAAAATATACAATCAAAAGTTTACAAAAGAAAGAGTTAAAGAAAACATCATCTCTCATATATTTCTTGTCTTCATCCTTTTATTCAATACTTATATATTATTCTATATTTATTTATATTTCAGAACATATCATTAACACGAGTCTCTAATTAACTAAGACCCGCTTAAATCTGAATTATTTTTATTAAAAGATAGTCAATTCGAATTATTTTTATTAAAAGATAGTCAATTTTCTTCCTATACATTTCTACGCTTATAACATTTCTAATAGGACTTTTACAAGAGTTACAGTTTAATTGATGCATGCATTGACTTGCTTTATAATAATTTGCTAGGTATGATAATCAATGTTTTAAATATGAATTAAGTACCATGCAAAATATGCTATTTAAAATATTCTTATATATTTGCAATACATTTATTTTTAATATTTATGTTTTACAAAGTAGAATGACGAATATAACTTATAACTCTTTATTCACACACTTTGTACATTACTGTAATTTATTTCTCTATATACTATTATTAGGATATATTTTAGAATATTGCTTTCATATATGGTGATAATAAAATGATAAAAGTTTTATATCATGAAAAGTGCATGCAAATAATGGAGTTCTGTTTTTATATGTGCATGCTACAGATGATAGGTATAGTAATTTTCATTTCAGGTCACCATAACTACAACTTATGTGATAAATAAATAAAAAATACTATAGCATTTCTAATCAAATACTTTCACATATAAATTACTTATTGATTATCACAATTAAATGGGAGCTCATATAATATTATTATATTTTTAGTACTTCATGAGTTCACATGTTTTTCTTTTTTTTTTTTATAACTTTGTAGATTTCAACATGTATTTAATTCATTAATCATGTTATGCTTTATCAAAATATTATTTTACTACTTATTGTGAACAACTTGAAATTAAATCAACTATTTTTTATGATAGTTTTTATCATGTCAAAACTTGAGTTTGTGGCACTTGATATCTCTGAAAAAAATTCTTTGTCATGACTACTTGATGCTGAAATTCACCTAGACACTATAGGTCTTTGTGCCACAATAACTGAGGGTAATGAAGTATCGAGTCAGGATAAAACAGAGACTATAATTTTCTTTCGTCGTCATCTAGATGAAGCACTGAAAGTTGAATACTTGACAGTGAAAGGTTCACTTAAATTGTGGACTAGTTTAAAGGGGATGTATGACCGCCTTAAGGCAATGGTATTACTAAGGCTCGTTATCAATGGATTCAATTACGATTTCAAGATTTTCAGACCGTAATTGAGTATAATTCTACTGTATTTAGAATCACTTCCCAATTAAAACTATTTGGGGAGAATATAAATGATAAGGACATGTTGGAAAAGATACTTACTACTTTTCATGCCTCAAATATGATATTACAGTAGAAATACCGTGAAGGATAACATAAACCCTCTTACAACAACTCATAAGGAATCAGTCTTACATAAATATAAATTGTACTCGGATTACATAAACTCTATTCAAACTTCTGACGGGTCTATATCAGCATTAATATCAATGACCGCACCTATCCGTAATGGGACTAAATGTTAAATGAAATCTACATCTAAATCTACATCTAACTCTTGATCGTGACCAAGTCTAGTAATAACTCAATTCAAAGATTAACTCTTTATGTAGTTCTTTTATCATCAAAACTGGTAAAACATTTTGAAAATATCCATTTTATCTCACTTACTGAAAGTGGGTGCGGCAAAACTATTCAAGATTTTAAAATAAGTGGTGTTGGACTCTTGGCCTTAACAAAGTAGAAATCAATGCATAAAAATCAGTTTCGTGATAATGATATGCTCAATCACGACAATATCACAATAAGTTGTAACGGTCCTACACAAACTCAATATTTACAACAACCATAACCAGCCAAGTCAATATCCGGGACTCATAGACATTTTCAATAAGCACACCATCTATATTTCAGAGTCAATCAAGACCACTCAGGGTCCTAGGGTAACTATAACCGAAAAAGCAACACCATTATGTAACCAAGAAGTGGACTAAAGAAGCAGACATGGGTCATGGGTATCAACCTAGAAATCCCAACCCAAGGATGTCTAAATACTAAAATTATTTCTCATATAATCCAAGTTTAAGATCGTAAGTCATAGACTACTTGTCCTCTGAATACAAGCTTGCAAATACTAAGTAAAGGGTAGCTCGGACTGCTTCAAAACCCAAAAAAATCATGAATGAGCTCGAACAATCACAAACTAGAAAATTAAGAATCTACACATTAATACTAGTCAAATGATACCCATAAAGTTATGAAAATAACCGATGTCAAAATATGGGTAAAAATTAGCCCGTGAATCTAAAATTTCGAACAAAGAGTACCAAAAATCTCCCCACATTGTAGGGCACCTATACCTAAAATTAGAAGTTAAGATGAGTAAGGAATAAATTAGAACCAATGAAATAAAGTGAAGAACACATTTGAATAATTTGGGAATCTTTGAGCGAAAATTTAAAAAAATTAAAGTGAAACTTACCAATAATTAATGAACAATCAAAAAAATTAAGTGTCAAATGTCACCCGCTAACTTATTAAAAAATCCTAGAATTTTTATGAAGGTTTTAGAGATGTAAAAATGGAGAACAATTGCTAAAAGTCGATTTTTTCAGGTATTTATACTTGCTAGAGAAGTACTCTATGCAATCCGCAGCTGAAGCTTGTGATTATGAGGTACATGCAAAGAACACATCACAATCGCGTGGCTCATGCGTTGCGATTGCGAAGGTGTGATAGGGGTCATCACGCGATCTTGTGGACTATGTCCAGGATCGCGAAGAACAAAAAGAAGGACTTTATCGCGATCGCATAAAAGGAAATGATCACTATCAGAAATTGATGAAAACTAGAAAATTTAACTAAAAATTAAACTTCGAAATAAGGCTCAAATGCATTCGCACCCCAGTGGATACAAATCAAATATACTACCTGCATTTAAATGACATTCTGAACTCAACAACGTATATAAAATTCCGATCCGAAGTCATTTTGATAAAATATTGACCAAAATTAACACTTAGACAAGATAATCAATTTTTCAATGTAGTACTAAAAATAAGCCTAGTTGTTCCAAAGCTCAAATGGAAAACTCACCCTAACACAAACAAGACATTTTCAAGCTAATGGTGCAGCCGAATTTTCAATCCGAGGCTCCGATCATAAAATGACCACCCAAGCTCCACTTAAGAACCATAAAGCACATAAAATACGAAAAATCATATAAACTCAAAATCAAAGCCTCTAGACTCGAACCAAAAATCCATCTAGATCTTAATCCATGGTTCGAAGATTAAAAAAATTACCAGAATCAAATTTAGAGTTTTTTACACAAAATGTTGACTCAAGTCAATAATTTCAATATTAAAGGCACTAAAATAGAAAAACAGACATGATGATCAAACGGACGATCCGAAAAATAAACCACCAGTTCCAATAAGTGTCAAACGAATTAGGGCTGCTACGAAAAAGCTCTACGATGCAAGAAAATATAAAAATACGAAAATAACTACAAGGATCCTTACAAAAGCATTTCTTACCCAAAAATATTTTCATATTAGCTACAAATGCTCCTATTAAATGTCCTGAAGTACAAAGTCCTTGACATGCATGAATCATGGTAGATCAATTGACTTCAAATGTATAAACCCTTTAAAGGGGAGAGAGTAAATAATCATAATAAAGAGGCAATGTGCTCTTAAAGAGCCTAGGACATAACTCTACATGAAATCCTACGAAAGGTTCAGGTATCTGAAAATAATGAAGTGATGGGATCTCAATAAGTCACATTATGCAATGATATAAAATAATATCCCAGTAATGATATATTTGATGAAATATGAAGCAATATTACAAAAGAGAACGAGGATCTTTACGTTTATTTAAGCATGTTAACGTAGAAATATTTATAAAGTGGCATAAAAAGATGCATCTTGTTAAACATATAACTTATTTGACTTGTAATCCAGACACTAGAAGATGTCATGCATTTAATGCTAAAATGTTGCTTGAAAATTTTATATGAAAAATCCTAAATGATCCAAAATGCCTAAAGTATATACAAGTTCTTGGGAAAGTTATTTATAATCCTCATATGGATTAAGTTAATCAAGGTTGATATACTAGAATTACCTTAATTATGTAGGGTATAAAATAACTTTATTTACCTTTGTCTTTATGAAAATTAAAATCTTTCATAGTATTATACAAGTTGATGGATTGAATTGAAACTCTTGGAGAATTTCGAAATGCAATAAATTATTTGTTGAAAGAAACTGAAATGAGAAATATGTGAACTGGTAGTGAAGTAACATATCTTATGTAATGGATGTATTTATTCATCTTGTTATAACAATGAGTACGATATATCTATACTCCCATATGGAGATATTGAAACAAGATCAAGTGTATATTGCATGAAATCTCATTATGAGTGTATTTAGTATGAAGGAAATTTTTTTTCATGGAAAATATTTTCTCCGAAAATATTTTCTAGCAAATAAGTGATTTTCCTACTTATTTTTTGGTGTTTGATTAGTAAGAAAAAAATATTATCTCAAGAGCATATAGGCATAATCTAGAAAAATATTAATAATACCATATCTGATAATAACCTGAGACCCTACCTCATGACTCCAAATTTATGGAGGGCGGGTTGAAAATTTGGATTGGTTCGAGAGTCGAGGTCAGGTCTAGAGTTGGTATCAGGAGTCGGGGCCAGATCTCGATTTGGGAGTTAGAGTTGGGTCCTGGATTAGTAGGGGTAGAGTCTCAAATCTAAAGTAGGTCTGGTCCTAGATTAAGCGTCGTACTTAGATCAGAATTCAAAATTAGGTGTCGGATGCCCGGTCTGGAGTCGCAGTCAGGGTCAGATCCCCGATCAGTAGTTGAGGTCAAGTACTGGACCAGGTGTCTAGATTGAATCCCAAACCAGAAGTAGGGATAAAGTTAGGAATCAGGTCTCGAGGTCGAGTCTTCGGTCAAGATTCAGGGTCAAGTCCCAAGTCAAGATTCGAGATCAAATCTCAGGTCAAAATTTGGGGTGGTGACTCGGGTCAGAATTTATAGTTGAGTCTTAGGTCAAAATTTAGGGTCAAGTCTCGAGTCAGATTTCGAATCGAGATTTGAGGTTGGGTCTTGTGTCGGGATTCAGGATCGAATCTACCCAATCTCGAGACTCGACTTGAGACCCGACCTCAAATCTCGACCCGAGACCCTAACTTGAATCCTAATACTAGATTCGAACTCGAGTCCTTATTCAAGAGCCTATCCTCAATCCCGATCCAAGACTAGTTCAAATCTCAACTCGAGATACGATCATGAATTCTGATCTGAGACCCGACACCAATTTTTGGCCCTAAATCTGACCTAGAATCCCGATACAAGACCCAACCTCAAATCCTGTTCTAGGACCTGACCTTGAATCTTAAACCTAGGACCCAACCACGAATCTCGACCTGAAACCTGACCCCATCCAAGGCTCGACCTCAAATACTGAACCAAGATGCAATCCCAAATATCTACGACGAATCTTGATTATAGACCTAAACCCAACTTTAAATCCTGATTAGGGACCTAACCTCGACACCCGACCACAACTCCCAACTCGAGACCTGATCCACAACTTGGTCTCAAATCCTGAACCGATCCTGAATTCCGAATTGAGACTTGACCCCCACTCTCAATTTGAGACCCGACCTCGAGATCCAAGACTCGAGGGAGGGTGAAAAATGGGGTGTAAAGGTGAAACAAAGTTTTGAAAAATATTTTCCTTACTTTTTGAAGACAAGTCATTTTTCTTAAATTTGAGGAAAATAACTTAAGTTGAAAAATGTTTTTCAAAACTTTTAGGCTAACGAAATATGAGAAAATCGAAAAATATTTTCAAGAAAATGTTTTGCTTCATACCAATCACACTCTATATGAAGATGATGTCACTTGCCTAACTCAAGTGAAAGAAGAATATGTCGAAGGAAATAAAATGAAGTACAATTCTCGAAAGCTTTCCTACACTCATGTTCTTCAAATGGTGATATCAACGTGCAACAAATTTATTCAAGTGATGATATGACTGATTTGTTCACCAAGAGTTTGATTAATTTTAACTTTCAAAAAAAATAATATATAAAATTAAAATATGAATATTCAAGTCTTTAAATTGATGTATTTATTAGAAAAAATTAATACGCGAACTCCTAAATATATCCCCAAAAGGAATAAAAGTTAACTTTTCTCTTCCGTATTTACTTATTTTTACTTCATTATTTCAAAACATTCTTAACTTTTTATTACTAACAACGAAGTTTTTAAGGGCTACAGTTGTCATTCGCTTTTTTCCTCTCTCCTGAATTTCTGTCGAACTGTCTTTGCATCTTCAATCTTCTTAATTATAAATTGAATAAGATAAAAAAGTCTAGACCACGCTTGGATTTTCTTATTTGTGGCAAAAAGATACTCCCTTCTTAAGTTTTAATTTTAGTTTGTTTAAAAAAATGATATTTTTTATTAGTATTTTAATTTAATTTTTTATATGATATATTTATAATTATAAAATTAAAAATATTTTGATATATTTGGTATAAAATTAATTTAAACTATAAGATTTAAATAATTTTTTTTATTTTCTTAAATTTTATATTAAATTAATTTTTTTTTTAAACGAAAGGAATATAAAAGATGTAAAATAAATAGTAAAGGTAGGCTCATTGTAATTTATAATTTTTAAATTATAAATTTATCATTTATATACTTAATAATTTTTTATAATAAAAATATAATTTTTATAAAAATTATTTGAGTACGTCATAAGCTTTCCTCGAACTTCGTTAAAGCAGAGGAAAATCCACTCTCTAGATAGACTTTCTTCTTTGTAATGAGATAGAAATGGGGTAGCAGTTAGCACCTATTGATGGTTAGGTTGTCCATACCCTGTCCCTATCCATGATTGTTTTATATTATTTCATAATATTGGGGACCCTTTTTTTGTATCTTCTTTTTTTTATTTTCTGGGTTTTGTATTTCGTAAGTACTCTTTTATTTTAATTTAATTATTTATTTTATTGTAAATTACTTACTCGCTTATTAAATCATATATTAAAGTGCAAAACAGACATTAATTAATTATAATTTAGTTAATATCATATATATTAATCCTAATTGTACTCAATAGCTTTTTTAAAAATGAAAAATCCTAATATATAGAACTCTTAGAATCAATAGCTATTCCAATTAACATGTCTTGATCAATTTTCTTAACCTTTTTTGCTTAATAAACAATTTGGGGCTGACCGGCTATAGCCGGTCATAATGAACATTTGACTTTCTTAAATTGCAAAAATAGCCACTAAATTCCACCACCACGGATCTTCCTCTCCTTTTTCCTCCGATCTGTGGTAACCACACGCTTTCAATTTTGCTTCTGGCCGGCTCTTTCTCTAAACTCCTCCGGCGACCATCGGAATCGGATTTTATTACCTACTTTTCCGGTGACTTTCAATTCCATTTTTCGTTATTTAATCATTATATGTGTTTTTATTGTTTTTAATTTGCTGAATATGGTATATATCTTTTTGCTGTTTTTTTGTAAAGATTATTTTGGGGTGTGTGTGTGTAAGAATTTGAATAAAGCTATGGATTCTCATTTCTTCCGTATGTGTGTATCTGAGATTAGTTTAGTTTATTTTTTGAGTGATTATTGATGGATTTTGATTTTTGACCTTGCTGTAGTTGATGTTATAGCATTAGGAAGAAAGAAATGAGCTAAAATTTAGTAGTTATTTAATTAAACTGAAAGTAAAAAAGAGGTTTGGGGTTGGGGATGGGGTAGAGGTGGAGCTGGGATTTGATTCTAACTTTTAACTTACTGGGTTCTAAACTAAATAATTTGTCCATATTTAATGAATTTCTTAATATAAATACAAAATTTGGACTAAAGTTAATGAGCTCGTTTTTAATCGGGCGTGAGGGATAATAGTCTTAAGTGTTGAGTGAGTTGGATTTAATTGATTGTGCCATGATCTCTTCATTTACTCCAATTACTCTATGGAATTTTTTTTCTTATTATTATGTTGTGTTACTGCTAATATCTTCATAAATGTTGATTTTTTGCTTTATTTGAGCGGAAGGTCTATTGGAAACAAACTCTCTATCTTTCCGGACAGTGGTAAGGTCTGCGTACACTCTACCCTCTCAGGACCCTCCTTGTGGGACTATATTGGGTATGTTGTTGTTGCTCTATGAGAAGTGCTGATTTAACTGTGAGGAAGAAGATTTCATAAAGAGATATTGATGTCTTCAAACTCTAGGAAAAGACTGCTGGAACTTTTACCTGCATAAGTTTGTTGAGTTGCTTTTCAACCAACTTGGTAGCATAAGTACAACACATGTATTTGGTAGTTTTAGATAAATTTTCCAGTTTAGACATCTACCAATCCTACTCTTCCTGCTAAGTGAGAAAATTAAAATATGCCAACACATGTTAGTGCGTTTACTTTAGGTCCTAAGTTTTCCGGGAGTCTTTTAGCTCTAGTGTAGAGTTGTTGGCATGTGATCAGGAGGTCACCAGTTCAAGTCATGAAAACAGCTTGTGGCAGAAATGTTGGGTAAGACCGCGTAGAGTAGACCCTTGTGGTCCGGCCTTTTTCCGGATTTTTTAGCCCTGTTTGAGATTTTGTGCTAGTAGAAAATGTAGAAACTTCTAATACTTTTCATTTTTGCCCTTCGTATAATGTTGACTTGAGATGAATTTGAATGGAGAAACATTATTAATAGGGATTCATATAGTTCCGACTTGTTTGGGACTGAGGCGAACTAGTTGTTTGTTTTTAGTTTTGCGAGAATGGCATCCATATCATGATATCAACATGGACATAAATGCTACACCCAGTAAATGTGTAATCAACATTTCTTACCCGTTTTAACAGTCTTCTTTGCTGATATATTTGTTTAGGATCATAAGAAATGGAGTTCTTCTTCAGAACACAGGGTGAGGAGACATCTGATTGCTCCTTCAATGGCCAGGACATTCAAAGATGCCCGTTCTTGAGTAACATCAACAAGCCAACAAACTTCTCTCTCTTTTCTGCTCTGAACTTTCCCAACCCGGTAAGTTATTGTTTCTTAATCTTGTAGTTGGTGGTTCAAGTGATATGGTTACCCAAATTCTGTTGTACTGTTTAAGCATAAACATGCAGTTTTCTAGTGTATAAACATGCAACTTCTTAAAGTATAAACATGCATTTTTTTTTAAAAGTATATACATGCTAGTCATTAATTTCTTTTGTTCTTATACTAGTGATGTGGTTAATAATTGTGTCTAATGACTCGTTGGTTCACACTTTAATCTCTATTACCTTTCAGGTAAAGGGAGGTAAAGGTCCAATTTTTGAAGATGGCCCCAACTTCGATATGGCATTTAAAGTCTTCCATGGAAAAGATGGGGTTGTCCCACTTTCTGGAAGATCTCAATTTTCCAATGCCAACACAGAAGTAGAGTCTGCCCCACAATTTCATCCTTTAGCTGCAAAAGCTGCCACCATAAGTTTGTCATCATTCGGACCAGGAGGTCCTTTTAGTTTTGATTCTCTCTCTCGGAAATGGAATTCACAGAAGAAAACGGAGTCATCTAAAAAGAAGAAACCTTCTTCTCAGGTTTGTTTGCTGCATTTAACTAGAATATGGTATTGAAGAAATCAATGATGTTATAATGTAATTAATATTGTGATCATGATTCTAATTCTTGATATTGATTATTGGACTTCTCATTATAGAATACTCAATACTGTTTGATTATTTTTTGGTGAAATGTCCTTTTGCTCATCCCTGCGTGTAAGACTAGTTGTGAATTGAATTTCTATAGGATATGATGACTTATAGACACTGTAGGTAAAGCTTCACAATTTTAGAAGATTATAGTATTCTGCTCGATGGCCCTTCTGGATTCTTTCCAGATCAACAGGTGGGCTTCATTGAATTAATGTTCACTGTCAACTGTAAAGTTGGGCAGTGGCATTAACCAAATGGTATAGTTATCATAAATGGTCATAGTAGTTGGTTTAATTTGATAAACTATTCTTGAATATCACTTCAGAATCTTTTTGATAGTTTTTGTTGTTTCTGCTACATGTTGAGAATTGCATTAACAAAGTGAATTTATATGATGGTATATAATATCCTTAAAGAAATCGGCTATAAATCTTCTTGATGAAATGATGCTTCTCTTTGCAAAAAATGGCATCTTGTAAAGTTACCTGCTTGTTCATCCTTTGTTTTTTATCTACAGGACAAATCCTCTAAGCACGAGGCAATGGGAAATGAGTGGTTGGAGTCAGGGAATTGTCCTATTGCTAAATCTTATAGAGCTGTTAGCGGTGTTCTCCCACTTGTGGCATCAGCTTTTCAGCTACCTCCTGGAATGAAGCTCAAATGCCCACCTGCAGTTGTTGCAGCCAGGGCTGCCCTCGCTAGGACTGCTTTCGTGAAGACTGTGCGGCCGCAACCACTATCTTCAAAGATGCTTGTTATTGGAGCCTTGGGAATGGCAGCTAATGTTCCACTAGGCATATGGAGAGAGCACACTGAGAAGTTCTCATTAGCATGGTTTACTGCAGTCCATGCTGCTGTTCCCTTCATAGCTATGCTGAGGAAGTCAGTTGTGATGCCCAAAACAGCT
>JBDJHY010000106.1:13861777-13875535 GCA_039654485.1 Withania somnifera | reverse complement strand
AAGAAGGGCTTGACACTTGAATAAAGCATTGGCCTTGCTCAAGTTCACCTAATTCATCCAAACAGCCCATCAACCACTTTCCTGAAGGAACAAAATATCCTTGCCTTATTCCTGAGGTCGCCAAGTTGAGCAGCCCTAATGCTACTCAACATCCCTTTTAAATGAGGCTCATTTTGAGGTTCAAACACCGCACTCAACATTATAGCTGCAGTATTTCCTGCCTCAGCACATGAAGCTGTAATGACATCAAAAGCCACATCTGAATCCACAAGTATTTTATCCAACCTTGATAACATTTCTTTGCATTTCCCAAAATATTCCATCTTTAACGTTTCAAGGATGAGAGCAGGGTTACTATTTGCCGGTTCAGAAAACCAGGTTGAAATCTCGTCCAAGAGCAGATTTCAAGAATAGTGTGATCTGAGTCAAATTTCTTCATACTTTGGTCTCACAGAAAGGCGGATACCATCATTCTTTGCCAGCCAACATGCGACAACACCTTTACAACCAGCATACCTTATCTGATAAGCACAAGGAGGATTCACACTTAATTGCAACTTGTCTGCAAATTCTATAGCTAGATCTGCTGACATCATGCCGATTCCATCGGAGAATACATATCCATTTCTTTCTATATCTGGAAGCTCGGAGTTAACCTCGCCTGGAAGGACTTCCACTGTTACATAGGTTGATGAAAAGCACTGTCCCATCCTAGCAGCACATTTTGCAATATTCCTGTTACCGAACTTCCCCATCCAGCTTGTGATGCTGGTCACCCTAATTTTCGGGACTTCTGCAAAAAACCAGGCAGAATGATCCCTCAGCTGGTTAGCTGAGAAGGCCAAAAAAGAGTACTTTCGACGACACAGATAAAATCCTTTACTCAGAATACTTTTCACCCTTTGCAGGATAGCACTTCTCTGGGGATTAGAATTTGATGTAATTTCTCTTACAAATTTAGCAGCGTAGTACGTCAGAACATTCCTATTCAAGTTCTGCATGCCCTCATCCATGAAAGTAACTCGCAAAAATCTATCTGAAACATGTTTATAGTTCCTGAGGACTATTGGATAGCTCCACAGTCGGTGGAAGACAGTATGCTTTGGTTGGGGTAATAACCAACCTCCTAACCTCTAAAACATCATCGGACTCTCCAATTCTCTCAAGAAGGTTCGGATTAGTCAACAGCCATCTCTGCATGTTTGCTAACTTCTGAATAGCATCACTGACAGGCCTTTTGTAAGAAAATACGTGCTCCAGTGCAGCTAAATTAACTCCTTCCTGATGCCTTCTACGCAAACTCATTAGTCATCTGACGCTGATTAATTATGCTTTTGTGGAAAACCACATTCACCAGAAACAAAACCTTAAAGCTTATGCCGTCATGGTTCTGAAGCAGGAGAAAGGTTCTGACATGGACAACCCAAAATCAGGTTCATCTCTCACCCGGAGCCTCTGCCAGTTGCACGGTTCTACCACGGGCACCCTACTTTCAGAGAAACATTTCATGGCCTTCTAAAGCTAGGACCATTGCGAGGCTGAATTGAAATACAGTAGGTATTACACCTACCAATGACTCCACTACATGTAATGTCTGTGGTTCGAATTCACTGATCTTCATCGTCTAATAAGTCAAATGTAACTGATTCTTCAACATCATCAGCAGCAGTTCTGTAGTAAACCAATGGGGATGAACCCAGCTGCAACAATATTACCAAAGATGCGAAGTCTTTACACTCCTTTATCTCATTGATTTCCCTCAGAAAAAACTGAATCTTGAAATAGCATTTTATAACGGCACATCTTGCTTCACCCTGGAAAGAGAAAACAGTATCCTTTGTGAAAAGTGTTTTGCATGTCCCGTTGAATGGGTCCACAAGAAAGTTAACGCCAGTATGAGGTCCCCTCCAACCAACCACAAAGACATCATTACCAACCAGTACTCCAATTTCTATATTAACATCCGAAAACTTGGGCATGGTAGTTCTTCGCCTCTCATTCAACCAAAAGGGGTTCCCAGGACCCAGACTAACTTCCAAAGGCTTCTCTTCTAATAAGAGTTCATTACGCCCAGCAGCAGCAAGAGCATACTTAGCAGACACTGAAGATGCAAAATGAACGAATGCATGAGGTTCCACTTTTTTGTAATCGTTCATTCTTTGCACCCTCTCTGCATCAACATCATAGGTTGGGTAGGAGTTAGGAGGAGTGACTTCGTTCTAATCTACACCTCCACACTTGTCCAACTTGTTCTTCCAGATATCCGGAAAGCTTTTTCGCATCGACGTCATTGCCAAACCCACCAATACTAATTTGAGTCACTACAAGATCCTTTTCAGAACCCTCAGATCCCATCTTTCTCTTTAAGGAATCGCAAGTACTTCTGGACTCGCTTATTCACACAACCTCCAAGCTCACCTGTTACATGACCCAATATAGTGAAGAAGACGAAACAACATAACAAAATCTTATAGAATGGACAATGTATGAGGCAACAAAATAGTTATATTTAACTATTTATAGAACAAGTTATGATGAGAACCAACAGAAGAGAACAGGAAAACAAGCTCGCTTATCCATCCATTCATAAAAACTAAAAAATCTTGAAGACTCAAGATGTTCACCAGCATTTCAGAAAACAAAAAATCAAATGAAATGTATAAGCAACCACATTACAAATTTTTTTTGAAACCCTTAACTTCAGGTGCTTTTAACATTTCTTGTAATGTATAAGCTGCCTTAAAGAATCTCTTCTTCCCTTTTCTGAAATCTCATTGCTATTACTCAAACAAGTATGATACGTATGCTTGCATATTCGTCCATAGGCCAAATCGGATATGTAATATAAGCTACTATAAAAAAGAAAAATCTTAAAAGCAAATCTTTTCTTCCTTTCCACCTCAAGAAAACCCATAAAACGGCTTCAACATTTTCTGACAAGTATAAGTTACTGTAAATTATTTTTCTTATAAAAAATAATCCTTTCTTTCTTTTGTACCTCAAGAAAACCCATAAAATGGCTTCACCATTTGTCTGATAAGATAAGCTCCGGTTATTTATTTTATTTTTAAAAAAAGACTCTCTTTGCACTTCAAGAAAATCCATAAATGGCTTCAAAATTTTCTGAAAAGTATAAGCTTCTGTAATTTTTTTAAAAAAGAAAATCATTTCTTTGATTTTGTAGCTCAAGAAAAACCATATTTCAACTATTTCCAGGGATTTAGTTTCAACATATTAACATTCCTAATTCAGTCAATTCACCTCTAAATCCTGAAATCCAAAAAACATGAAAAAACCCAAAAAGAATTTGCAGAACAAAATGCATTATTAGCTATAAATCAATATGAATCAAGAACAATTGATAAGAATAAAGAAAACCCACAAAGATTATTCAAAAACTTGAAGTGAATATCAAGAAATCATAGTGAAAGGCTCAAAATGAAGGACTTACAAATGAAATTTTTTGAGAGCTTTTGCTCATCAGTCACGCCAACTAACAGAGAGCAAGAATGTGAGGAGTCTAAATCATCTTTTGGAAAAGTAATTAAAACGGTACTTATTACTGTGTTAATAATAATAAAAAAAAGTAATAGAATACTAATTAATCTCTCCATTTTATAATGTACACTGCCATTTGGACATGATTTGAAATCTTGAATCATCGTGGCATTTGGGCATGAGTTCCTGCTCCAATGATAAAGATCAGGGACTTAAAAATTCTTTTTTATTTAATTAAAATCAGGATTAGTAGATCAAGAAATTGAATTTTTTTTTTTTTGAGAAATACGAAATATTTAAATCATATAAATAAAGATAACTAAATTATATAAGTAAAAAAATTTATCCATTGATAAAAAAAAAAAGGTGAACGTAGAACTTATATTTCAAATTTTATAATTTTTAATTCATTATAATAATTATGATTTTTTTATTCTTAAAGAAACAGTGGACGAAAAGGCGATTCGAAGTAAAGCATTAAAAAATTTAACATAAAATAAAAGCTTATTTTTAAAACCACATGATGTGATTGATTAATTCATATTTCAAATTTTAATGTTGATTCATTAAAATCCTCCATTTCCAATATTATGAGTTTGGATCAACAACAGAGAAAAAAAAAAAGGAGAACTCCCCAAAAGAGTAAAAATTAATTCAAAAAAGATATTTTTTGATAAAATAAAAATTTAAGAATCCAATTTATATTTAAAAAAAATTAAAATTTTAGATCTTACTTTAGGAGGAATTTCAAATTTAAAATGAGAAATTGAGATTTTATACAAATTTGATAAACGAACAATGATTTAAAATTAAAACTTAGGAATCAAACTTCCGAATTATATGAGTTACACGCCTATTAACTCTCACTGCTCACAGTGTCTCTATTTTCATTCCATTATACATTGTTGTGTCATTATGACATTCTAGTTAGTTTTTTCTCCTTTTTTTTTTCCCCCATTTAGGATTTTGCTAATAATTCAAATAATGGGACATCTGATCCATGAATTGAGTATGTACTGAAAATAACCTTGAACTTATAAAAATAAGGTTTACATATATATTATTTTCCTCAAACATAACATATAGAATTATATTAAATATGTTATTGTTGTTATTTAGCATATTTGATCTTATATTATAAAAATTAATATTTTAATATTTTAAATAAAACACAAAAGATCAGTTTAGCTAATCATTTTATTTTGTCTATCCGCTAATACTTGTTTATTATTGGCTTGAATAACTTTAAGAAATAATAAATAATAGGGATAGTTTTGTTGTATCACCCGTTAAATATAAGAAATTTAATATTTTAGAAAATACATTGAATATTGAATAATATTTAATACTAAGGACAAAATGGATAAATAACATTAATTTTTCAAATTGAATAAATATTATTGGATAGTATATTCTTAGTAATATGGACAAATAGGATGGACGGAGGAAGTAGGAATAAGATCTGTTATATATTTGAGATAAGGAGCTTTCATAATATTTGTATGATAGTGGAGTTTCACATTGTCCACTTATTACTTCAAGTCCAACAGAGTTATGAAGTATCTATGGACTATGATGCCATAATCAATCATTGCCGACGTTAAATCCTACAAATGGTAGCCTGTTTTTGTAGTAATAAATAACAACGCAGTTATATATAACTATTTACCCTAGGGGCAGTACGATCCAATGTTAACTATACTTCTTTTGTTTTGACATAATAGAATGCGAAAAAGGGAGCTCACAGATATTCTATTAGAGAGAAAAGAGAGTTTTAGTTTTATTAATCTGTTGTCTGACGATTATAAAGCATGCTGAATCCAATAATAACTACATATATATTATTCAATTAAACTGTAGTTAGCCCATTTCAACACCACAATTCATTAGAGTTTGCTGTTGGCTTTCGTAATACTTCCCATGGCTTTGACTCTCTGTCTCGGAACAAATTTTTGAGTCTTTCCTGTTGATGTTTTTGGCAAATCATCAAAAATTACTGTCCTGGGAGCCATGTAATGCGGCAGACGATCAAGACAATGCTTGATGATCTCATTAGCACTGGCATTGCATCCATTCTTCAGTTTAACAAATGCACAGGGTGTCTCACTTCAGTGATCATCTGGTCTTCCCACTACAGCAGCTTCAAGAACAGATGGATGGCTAAAGATTACAGACTCCACTTCGGTTGTACTAATGTTCTCTCCACCAGAGATAATGATGTCCTTCGAACGATCCTTTAATTCTATGTAACCATCAGGATGCTTAACTGCCAAGTCCCCACTTCGAAACCAGCCCCCTTTAAAAGCATCTTCTGTGGCTTTGAGATCCTTTAAGTAACCATTCATTACAGTGTTTCCTCTAATCATCACCTCAGCCATTGTTTTTGCATCAGAGGGTACAGTCTTCATTGGTTCAGGATCCTTTACGTCTACATCCTCCAAGCCAAGATGGAACACTCCTTGACGAGCCTGAATCTTAGCCTGCTCATCAGGCGACAGAGAGTTCCACCTCTGGTTTCCAAGCTCTTTCATCTTAAGTAGAACAAGAGGAGGTGGTGGTGCACCACCCGTCATAACGGTTACTGCCCTCGGGAGTGGTCTTTGGACACTTCGTGGTGCATTTATTACCATGTTCAAAACCGTGGGTGCACCAGCCATGTTAGTCACTTGGTGCTGAACTATGCTGTTAAAAAAACCCCTTTTTCAGTGACGCTTCGAAGGCAAATGTTTGTGCCACCCTGTGCTGCCACAGCCCAAGCAAGATACCATCTATTGCAATGAAACATGGGAAGAGTCCATAAATAGACAGGCATCGAAGACATTTCAGCTAGAAGAGCTGCAGCCAGAGAAATAAGATATGCCCCTCTGTGACTATAACTGAACCCTTTTGGTCTTGATGTTGTCCCCGAGGTATAATTGAGAGCAATAGCATCCCATTCATCATTTGGCCATACAATGTCAAAACCCGGTTCTCCACTAGCTAAAAAGGACTCATACGCCAGATCTTCTGAAGCCAAGCTCCTATAATTATTCTGGCTGGATAACTGACTCTCTCTATCAGAAATCAAGATTAGATGGGGCAACTTGGCGCTTGCCTTTGACAGAATTTCTAATGCACCTTTAGCTATATCGAGCAACTGATGATCAACAAATATGACTTTGGTATCCGAATGTCTAAGTAACACAGAGACAATTGCTGAATCATGAGACAATTGCTGAATCATGACACTTACTAAGTGCACAAAGAACTGCCCCAGCCATCGGTTTTCCAAAATTGTAGTTCATACATTGCAGGAATATTTGGAGCCAAGGCAGCAACCTGCTCAGAAAGTTAGAAAAACTTAAAGAGTAGGGATAGCAATGGCACAGGGCGGGGCAGGTTTAAGACTCTAATGCCCCCAAATCTTCTATTTTTTTAACAGAACTTTTAAAGAAATTCTTTTTGTCTTTTGCCTGAATTCATAATTTAATAACTGACTGGATCATTAACAAAAAGGAAAGTGTGACACGCACTCTATCTGGACATGTGCAAGTATTTGGCATTAGTATATATTCTTTTTCTATTAATATTCAGTGTACTTGGAAAAACTAGCATGAAGTACCATGCCCACGCCACATCTTTTTGATGTAATTATGTCAAGATAAATGAGGATTTGCGTACCAGTAGAATAACCCTAGTTTAGCCTGGAAAGATTACTGAGGTTGTATATTATTTTTTGACAGATCTCAATAGAAGAAGGTAAAGCAAGGAACAATAGGGAGGATATCCTGTTATTGTTTATACAGCAGAAAATAGGCCAATTACTTCTCCCCTTCAGGAGAGGGTTACCTAACTTATTTGGTGAATAATCCAGGAGCATTAAAAGAGGGTCTACTCGTAATAGATGTGGAAATGGCCCTTCCGAAGACATTTTTCCAGATTTGTTCATTTTAATATTACAACCTCAGGCAACTGTGGCAGAGACTTGGGGAAAGCAGGGGTGGAATTTGTTCATTTTAATATTACAACCTCAGGCAACTGGATAACTGGAATATGGTCCCTGCATGCATTTGGTGAATAATTTGGAATAAAATAAACTCAAGATGCTTTGAAGGGATAGCAAACTCCGAACAAAAGATCATTATGAATTGTATCTTTTTGGTGCAAAGATGCGTAAGTATAAGATGTACATTCAGTTGTTGATGTGTTGGGTGTCTTTGTAAGACTTAAAAGTTTTTTTGGTAGTTCTATAACACTGGTTACTAGCACAATCTTTGTGCTAGGAATTACTTCAGTTGTTAATAAAATATCTGTACTTTATGAGGGAGAAGAAAGAGAAAAAACACAAAAAACATTGTGAAATGCATAGGCATACAAAAACTTTTCGAGTTGAATTCTTGAAATTGTTTCATTGTTTGAGAAACTTCAACCTGAGAAAAGGTTGCAAGTGTCTAAAGCCAATAACTAGCATTTTTCCTTCTTGAGATCTCCCTCTCTTTCAACATCTGCTACATCGCCTTCAAATAACCCTTACCAATAGTTCTAAAGAAGTGACATACATCAGATTGAGGGACTTCTAGCTTTCTTTTAGAAGTTTTTCCTTATGCATAAGATTAACATAAGTAGGCCTTTTTCTTGATAATGTCAACCAAGGAAGAAATAGAGGTTAAATAACTTTCAAGCAAATAATGAAAAGTATTTTAGGTCTAAAGATTCAATTTTTTTCCTTCTAATAGCTTATCCTGTTATCCATGCTCCATCCTGAAAAATTGGTACGCTTTTTGATTAATCTGGTGGCTTCCTCTATATCATAAACTAAAGACAATGCTTCTCAATGATTTGATTTGTTTAGTGTCAATGACAAACACACATTACTTAAAATAAAATTAAAGGAAAAACCCATCACAATTCAGCCTGCACCAGAATTGACAATTACAACAATACAAGAAATATGTCTCCACCTAATGCAGCCAAAAAAATAATCTGTAATGTACTAATCTGTAGCTAAACGTATCTCACTTTTCAAGGTCAGCAACACTAACTTAATGATGAGACCTTTTTCTCTAGTAAACCGAATTCACACCACACCACTAACAAATAACACACAATAACAACATATCATATTCAGTACAAGTTCACAAGCAAACACTACACATTTGATTTGGATGATTGTTACAATATCGTATATTGTGTCGTAATGGATTGTACTATATTATTTTGATAAATATCATGCTTGGATAGATCGTATTATTTTTCATCGTTATATAATGCCATACATAAGAAATTTGAAGGACAAACATACAAGAAAAGTAGAGTCGGGATAGAGCTATTATAAAAAGGTAGGATAAAGTATAAAATATGATTATTAGATAATAGACAAGGATAAAACGAGAAAAGAAAGATAATTGAACGACCAAACCTAATCGGTCATTACATAAAATGAGACTTTTTGTCGTTATATAACAATAGATTTAATTTTAAGTAACCGTCAAAACAAATATTATACTGATTGTTAGATAATAGGCAAAGATAAAATGAGAAAGAAAAGGTAATGGAACGATCACACCTAATCAGTCATTACATGAAACAGGACTTCTTGGTATTATAACGATTGATTTAACGATACTATACTATGAATTTTAAATAACCATCAAAACAAACATTGCACTTGAACTAACAACACAATACAATACCATACAATATAATAGGTAACAACCATCTAAACAAGTTGTAACATAGACCGCATTTGAAGAAAAACTACCGCCTCCATCCCAATTTATGTCACAGGTTTCACCTTCTAAGAATCAATTTAACTAATTCTCGAGTTAAATAGAATTAGATTAACTCAAATATTTTAAAATTAAAATTCATATTTATTCAAAAACTAAAATTTTATTTATTTAAAAAATAAAAAATGAAAAGAATATCTTACTATCTTCTTGATTATTTAAAATAATTACTTATTTTTAAAATAAAATAAAAAAAACTTAAAAATTATTTATTTAGAAATGGAAGAAGTAAATATAAGACTTTATTGAATAGAATGGTTAAAATATTCTTAAACTTATAAAAAATGTAAAATTACATTACCGTTATCCTCTGTTTATTTTTAATATTAGAGAATAGTCTTTTCGTTTATATTAGTTGATCCCCTTATTAAAAATAATTGGTTTATCTTAGTTGTTCACTTTACCAACTAAGAAAATATTAATTGATTTTTTTTCATATCCTTGCAATTAATTTTTTTTAAAAGTAATTCACACCTATTTGTAAACTCCCGACAAAAATTCTTAAGAGGTGAATAAGTAAAACTACCTTCTTATTTATAATTTGTTAATAAAAAAAAATATGACCAACTAATATGAATTAGAGGAAGTAGGTTTTTGCCATTAGTTTATTAACTCACTTCTATCCTTCAAAACTAACAAATTTCATGTTTGATTAAAACATACAAGCCCAATTTTATTTTATTTGTTGGTTAAGTTGGAAATAAACATGGAGAAATAGAAGAAAAAAAAATCCTCTGTCTTTGATAGCTTTGTCAAGACCAGAACTCTTGTTGTCGATTTTAATATTTCATTAGAAAGAAGATTAACGTATATGCATTTATATCAAGCCAATGAATATATGTATATAAATTTTTAATACTCAATAATAATTAAATAATTAATATGTGTTTATCTTATTAAATTATTTATTTTTAAGTAAATTTACATGAATTGATATAACAAAATTTAAATAAATAATTTCTTAAAAAATCTATAAAAAAAAATATATTGCAGCAAATGCGATCCAATATTAGAGATTACTTGGTCATATGCTTTCTCCATTGTCATCACAAAGCACGTGCATATTAAAAATTAATTTTCAGAGGAATTTAAAATGTTATAAAATGGAGCGCTAAATTTGACAACTTAGTAGTTGGCCCATAGCAAAACTTGTTTAAATTCTACAGTGGATTGGATTCCCGATAAAAGAAATTAAATCCCCCTTGACGCAAAGTGAGCTCATCTCTCTGTATCCACCATTTTTTGGACTATTTTATCACAAGACAAGTGGTACCAACACAAGGGAAATTGAGTGTGTTTTCAAAGAAGGAAAATATATATTATGAAAAAATAATTTTTAAAAATAAATTATTTTCATCTATGTTTTGGTATTTGACAAGTTTAGACAACATTATAGGGTGCATATTTAATCCTCAAGCCATTGAAGCATTTGCTGTTGAAAATCAAAGGTATGAACAAAGTGAAGAATTAAAGATAATACGGGTTTCTTAGGACAAGAAACATCAACCTCAGAACTTCAGAGTTATCAAAAGGCAAAAATTTAGAAATAGCTAATATTTAGATAACAAATGAAAATATGTTATGATACAATAATGTAAATTAGAACATTATTTAAGTTAGAAAATAGAAAAGAGGAAAAGTTTTATTATTCTTTTTGATAGATGCTTTAGGGATGATTCACAATAAAGAGAAGTCCTCTATTTATAGGAGAAAATTAGCTTAATTTGATAAATATAGGAAATACAACTTTACCAGAATCGGTCTAACTTTACCTTATCCTGATAGGTTAGGAAATAAACATGAACAATAATAAGAATACATTTTATAACACTCCCCCTTGAATGTTTATTGGAAAGATAATGTGCGTCGTTAAAATCTTACTAGAAAAATTGAGTGAAAAAAATCTAGCGAAGGAAAAAAAGTACACATCTCTTAACAATATGCATCTTGGTTGCCTCATTAAAAACCTTACAAGAAAAACGCATTGGGACAAAACCTTGTAAAGAAAAAATAGTACAAAACATGTTAACTGTTTCTCATAAGTATATTATTTCAAAGACTTGAACCTTCACATTCCAATGTTGTGCACCATCTTCTTGTAGATTGCAGTTGTAGAAACTTTGTGAATAAATGAAGGAATTTGATGCACGTCGATATCACCTTTCTTTTGAAAATCATGTGTGAAGAAAAACTTTCGTGGTATGTACTTTGTCCTATCTCTTTTCATGGATCCCCTTTTAGTTGTTTTATGCATGCCGCATTATCTTCATATAAGATCGTGGGTATTTTGTCACACTTCAAATCATATTTATCTCGAATGAGATGTATTATTGACCGTAACCACACACACTCTCGACTTGCTTCATGAATGGTTATTATTTCACCATGATTTGATGAAGTAGCCAAAATAGACTGTTTTGTAGATCGCCAAGATATGACAGTGCTTACACATGTAAGCATGTAACCTATTTGTGATCGAGCCTTGTATGGATCAGATAAATACCAAGCATCAACATAGCCCACAAGATCGGCATTGCAATTATTAGAATAAAATAAACCCACATTTTGACAGCTCCTCTTAGGTACCACTGTATGTGTTTAATTCCATTACAGTGTCTCCTTGTAAAAGCAGAACAATATCTTGCTAACAGATTAACTGAGAATGCTATGTCAGGCGTTGTAGTATTAGTAGGATACATTAGTGCGCCAATCACACTCATATATGAAATTTTAGGACCAAGAATATTCGCATTCTCTTCTTGAGGTCGAAATGGATCCTTACTCACATACAAGTGATCGAAAAACCATCGGAGTACTTAATGAATGTGCTTCATTCATGTAAAATCTTTTCAACACCTTTTCTGTGTAGGCAGATTGACGTACAAAGTGTCATTTGTCAAATGTTTAATTTCCAAACCAAGGCATAACTTATTTTTCCAAGATCTTTCATCTCAAGTTTCTTTTTTAAATAATCAATTGCCTTATAAAGCTCTGTAGGAGTTCCAATAAGATTAATGTCATAAACATAAATAACAAGTTGTAACTATCCTCTTGGTCATTTATGATAAATACGCGATGTTCTGCATTCTAAAGCGTTTCAATAGTTTCCCCAAGTCACTTATGACTAGTTGAGAAATATCTCAAATTGCCTGTTTTAGAGCCTAAAACTAAGTACTCATTGACCAAAGTTAATATTCCTTCAAGACAAGCTCAAAATTAAATTCCGATAGTTTTGTTAGCTCCGAAATGCGAAATAAAGTCAATATTGACCTTAAGATTGTGTTTCGGAGTTTTCGTTTGCAACTTGTGCCACTTTGTAGGTTTTAGTTAAGTTTAAGGCCTAAAGTGGAGCTTGGGGTAGTGGTTTGGTGTTCGGAGTGTCCGATCAGATTTCTAACACTTCCATCAGCTCCAGAATGGTGAATTTAGGCTATTTTAACCCCTAGTATGCTTTCCAAGGTGTTCGTGCTCGATTTGAATGATTATGTGGAAAGTTAGAAATTTTCTAGTTTTGGTTAAGTCTTGGTTGGGGGTCATTTTCACTCAAGCGACCTCCGATGTCAATTTCATCGATTCCGTTGAGTTTGAAATATATTTTTCACATAAAATAGATATTTGATTTGTTGAAATTGAGATCCATTTTATTTTCGAAACCATAAATGAATTTCAGAACAGTTGTTGGTTTTCTGGTGTAGCTTTGTCCGATTTATCAGTCAAAGTGCCGATTAATCTACCATGACCGATAAATCAGATAAAATTGCCAAAAAATTAGAGGGTTCAATTTATTAGACTAATTGGTTGATAAAACGACAGGTGCCGATAAATCAGTCAAATTGGATGATAAATCAGTACGTGAGGTATTTTTATGCAGTTTTCACCCATTTTGGGTCACTCTTCAATCATTTTTTCCCTCTTTTTCTCTCTAGAAATTGTGAGATTTGTCTTGAAAACTTTGCTAAAGTTCACAGAAAGTTCCTTGAAGGTTGTGTGTATCATCATTACCTTCAATAACTGATTTTATCCGTTAAATTTTATTAAAATTAGAGTTCTTCCTCTATTAGTTCCCTAGTCATGAACTCTTGATTCCTTCAATTATATTCGAAGTTATATAGTCTCCTTGCTCCTTATGGTTATTATTCATCGTAGTAACATTTCCTTTTCCGAATTCAACGTATAAATTCATAAAGTTTGATCCTTTATCCCTTTTTATGGTCAATTTTCTACGGGTTGTTCAAGGGTTTTCCCTTACTGGAATTGTGCTCAATTTTAGAGTACGGGTTTCTAATAACATTGGGAACCCCGCGGTGACGTTTATTTTTCGTTTCGGCGAACGGGCCCCACAGACTCGATTTTATGCCTAGTTCAGAGCTTAACATAAATTATACCGTTAGACTCGTAGTAACATATAAAAAACATTAATGCAAGTTTCAAAGCATTTGGAGATCATTTGACATCAGTCCGGAGTAAGATTCGTGAATTTGTAATGTTTTAT
>JBDJHY010000106.1:13796005-13806600 GCA_039654485.1 Withania somnifera | reverse complement strand
GGGAGAAAAGAGCTGAACCTTTTGCCTTTAGTCTTATACTTGGTATTCACATGATTTTCCTAGGCAAAAGGAGAATCGGCGTGAAACAGAAAGTTGCATTGTATCAAGAGGATGAGATCTTTCTTCTCAAAGACAAGGTATTCTGCAGTTCTCGGTGAATCCTCATTGCAGTTACTTTCTCTAATCCTTAAGAAGCTTTAAAGTGTTGGACATATTGCAACCATAGCATCATGCACAAAGATAACTTAAGAAGAAAGACCTTTAGAGTACACCCCCAATGATTGTCTTATTGAACTTCATTCCAAACATACTAACCTTCGTGATGCTTGTCGAGCACGATGAGCCGTTGGTGTAGAATCACTACCATTATTCTGAGAAGCAAACAGTAATGAATTAGCCCACAAAAAAAAGCAGGCAAATGTAGGACAGCTATACATGCTTTAGAAATACCGAATAGTCCCTAATTCATATAACTATAGTGTTAAACCTACACTAATACAGCGAGAAATTAGAGATACAATGAAAGTTATGCATCTAAAAACATCTCTTAGGTACCCTACTGGTCTTCTCTTCCTTCACAATATGAATCCGTGAAGAAAAAACCAGGAATGCAAGTCTCTAATTCGAAACTTTATGTTGTCTCTTTCTCCAATGATAACTTCGGCTCAACCAAAAAATATGAGCAATGCGATATTAAGCTTGTTCTTTCTCAAATCATAATTACGAACTTATCACATTAGTCAATTTATGAAGGAGAAGCTCTTCCGTGCTTTACTATAATTGAAGAATGTGCATCCATTATTGCTTAGAAGCCAGCTGCTCAGTTTTACACTGGGCATTTCCTCAAAAACTTTATCAGCTATTCTATATGAGACATAAATTCACAAGGATACAGAACACAAATGAAGTTTGTGACATAACTTCTTCACTTGATCTTTCTTTTTCTATTTGGTTGTGTCTGTGTGAGGTAGAGGGAATGGGAGAGAGAGAGAAAATAAGAATGCACGGAGCTCGAGAGATGATCTACACTGTAGATAGCTAGATGCAAGAAGTAAATAATGGAAGAATGAAACTCATGTACATATAGAGGTATTCATAACAACGTAGCAGATTTGAGAACATAACACGGTTAGATGAAAAACTCAACAATGTAAGAGAGGGGCACAGTTGCTTGCCTCTGCATTGGTGAGCCAGCTTTTGAAGAGTTCCTCACTGTCAGTTCGAAGAGAATGAGAGATGTTTCTAAAACCCAACATCTCCATTGTAGGAACAGGCACTCCTACTGAGTTCTCCATCATAGTTCTTATGAACAATTCTTCACTTGTGTTTCTGTAGAAATCTGAAAATTGTCTTCCTTCCATTTCCATTTCCTATCCTTTTCCTTCCCTGAACTTCTCGACACAGAAGTAGACTAAAATCTACTTACTTCCACTTTTCACCAAGATTTATGAACTAATAATTAACAATTACACCATTGATCAATTCCTCAACATAAGGGTGGAGCTACGAGCCTATCTACAGAACCCTGTACTTCGGCCTAAATACTATATTTGTGTTTAAAATTCTAATTTATCCAAAACCAATAAACTGTCGTTCCTGCAATACAAAAACCATAACTCAAATCCTAGCTCCGCCTCTGCTTCAGACGAAAGCGCACCTAAAGAAGCAAAGCAAAGAGATAAATTTTGATCAAATCCTGATGGCAGAAGAGAATTCTAACCTATTTACTTAAAGCTCAAATGACATAAAAATGATCAAAGTGACAAGGACATTATTTTTTGTTATCTTAACAAGTAGATAGACTGCAGAATTATCAAATTCTTGTTGCAGAAAACAATTATGAAGGTGGTGAGTCTAGCAGTAGAAAGACTTCAGGACTAATAACATTAAAGACCAACAGTAACAAGTTTGTAGTTAAAAAGGAAGAAAACTTGGTGTATAATAGAAGCATCAAACGTCACATTCAAGGTCAGCTCTTTCTTAGTCAGAAAAATTGACAAACATATAGTGGTCTTAATTAAAAATTAATTAATGGAATTAACAAAAATCCAAATTGATTAGATTCCAATTGCCTTGTACTTGTCTTCTTTCTAGTGTGAAACAAGTATATTTCCTAAGCTAATTTTTCATCTGTCAGTCAGTGAAGAAAAGGGTCAGCTGATACACTAAAACTCCAGCTACGCACAGGGTCCGAAAAAAGACCCGATTACAAGGTGTATTAGATGCAGACTTACCTTATCTTTGTTCGCTTTCTTTCCTCTATATTTGAGAATCTAACTTTTAGATGATTAAGATTAATCAGCAATTATAATAACATACTCAGTTTAATTTGACAAGTGATCTAGAGAGGATGAGATATATGCATAGGGTAGAGAGGTTGCTTTGGATAGCAAAAACCAAATAACATTCTCATATAAAACTACTCTACCCTTTGTTCTCTACTTTAACTTCTTGTAACATATTAACTGCCTTCTTTCTTTCAGATATTCCATTATTCACATTTAACTGTTAGTATATAAAAGCTAAACTCGAAAAATATAGTGTATGAGCCTAAATTACGTGTGAAGACGGTCAAAAGACTTGAGTGTGAACCATGATTTGTGCTAATACATTTATATGAATAGATTAATGATTTTCAGCTATTCGAGGACGCAGTGAATGATGAAAGCCATGCAAATGACTTATTGGCTCTTCCCATCAAACACTATAAATTGAGCCGTTTTGACTTCTGAGTTTATAAATTCTGAATTTTAGTTGGAGTTAATTGAGTTTTAAATTATTATATTTATATATTAAATGAAAATTTTAAAATAAAAATGAATTTTTGAACCAAATTTACTGAATTTCGCCGAATCTACTTGCTATACTCTAACTCTGCCCTGCCCAATACCCAACTGATTCATTTCCTACTTTGGTTTGTCCGAAAAGGATAATATATTGCATAATATAACAAAAAGTCTACGTAGAAGATATTTGCCGCTTCGCCACCATACTGGGTCGGATCTAGAATTTTTTGACAAAAAATTGTACATTATATATAAGATATTTTTTCAATATTTTATATGTATATACAAATTTTAAATATAAGATTAGAGGTTGGATTAGTGGTCGAGGGACTTCAAAATTCTCCTTAAAGGTTTTAGTTCAAATTCTAAGCACGATATTTTTTTTATTTTTCTAACTCCCTTAGTGAAAATTCTTAGATTCACCATTCCATTCTACCACTACCGGTTACTGGTTACGATAAGCTCCTGGTAGTGGCGGTCGTCACAGACTGTTAATGTATCTGCTACCTTGTTTTGTTCCCTATAGACATGAAGCTTTCGGAGGAGTGGCCTGCAATCCATGAAGTTTAGCATACCAACATGAATAATGAATGTGATTTTTAGATTGTTCTAATCTTGTAACATAACGTAGTTTAAATTGTTTATAACATTAATGTGATATAACTAATTAATAATTTAGTCTTTCACTAATTTTAACACCAATTTTTAAAAGGATACTATTCTTGGTTGGAACGATTTCTTGAAGTGCTTCATAGATACATAGTTGCATACCAAATGACATAAATTGTGAAAGGAGGGATGAAATTCTTTTAAAAGAACACAAACAAAGTGGTTGTGCTTGCAAATATCAAGAGAGAGTATCAAATATATCCAGCAAAATTTACTTTTAATCTTCTACCTCTCCTTATTAAGTAAAGTTCAAAATAAAATCATATTATTCCGCTGATTGAATCAAAAAATTATTCACCTAATCCAACTTCTGAGCAGTATTTATTAAATTTTATGAAATGCACATTGATAATAATAATAGATTTAAATATTGATTATATTTTATTAAAATAATGAAAACTACAGTAATTGTTTAATAGTATGCTTTAAATATTTTTTCAGTAGCCTCATGATTAAGAAATACTCCAAGAAAATTATTATTAATTATCACAATATTTTTACGGAAATATTACATCACCAAGCAAAACATGTAAACTGTATTTACAATGCATGGTTATTATTTCAAAAATTACAATATGCAGCTTCATTTTAGGTTTTGTAGCAAATATATAATATATACACATGCTCGATACATTTGATATGCACTTGATACAACTGATATCTATATATACATCCTTTTCGCCTAATACAACAATTGTAGATTTATTGCTACATTTTGTGAATCCGCAAATTGTAGTTACATTTCGTAACCTATAGCTATTTATGAAATTTTATTAGTCGATAATTGAAACTTAAAACGCAAGAAGAAATACATTTAAAGATGTTTGACTGAACGTTAGATGTATGCAATAAAACTTAATTTGTTTGTTCACTTTGCTCTAATCTCCAAGAGTGCACTTTTGCTCTGTTGTTAAAATAATGATCAGTAGTTGGATACAAAATCATTATGTATTGTAAGACTCTTATTTTTTAAAAGAAATTTATTGATTATATAATATTGCAAAAGTCATCATACAAAAGTGCTGTACATATTCCCACAACAAGAAGAATATGCCTATTGCATTAATATATTTTTAACTAATTTTATATTTAATGGAGGAAAAGAAAAGGTGTCTATCATATGAGTCTTAATATTTCGAGTCAAAGTTAATTGAATACAGATTTCAAGATGTATTAACCGGCAAAAATAGAATTGTTTAGTCTACCTGGGTAGTATCTTCGGGAAGGCCGGCAGGGAGTTTTGGTTGGGAGGGGAGGGGTTGACCCTTTCAAACAGTAACATCTCTGGAGTCACTCAAGCTTTATCGCGTGTGGTCGGGTGGTTAAGATTTCTTTTTTTTTTTTAGAAAAAATAAAATTTTAGTATATCGAATTTGAGCGCTAAATAAACTTTTCATTAAGAAGTGTTTTACCCTTTTAGTGATGATCCAATATAGGTGTAAAGTTAGTCGATCCATATGTGGCGCATTATAGAATTAGTTGAGCCAGCAGTGGACATACTTGATGCAAGGTCAAATTAGTCGAGCCAGTAGTAGGCAAAACATGTTGCCTAGTGCAATGTCGTTTGTATACATACATGATGCAAATATTAAATAAGTTACAGATACTGAATAATTAACCCGGAGAAAAAAAAAACATTATCAATAGTTTTAAGTCTAACAAAAAGATGTCCTGTTTATATGTTATGTTATGTATGTACTTACTAATTCTGTATGACTTTGGCATTAACTGCTCTTAACTCAACACAAAACCCAACTGATAACTAGGAAACATAAAGCATTGTTTGACTATGTACAACAACAGTATAAGGTATAAACTAATCCATATATACTTTTGTCTCATTTATTCTAACAATAAAATTCATGAAACCTTTTCGCAAAGCATCAGTTGATCCACACAAGAAGCGTGTTGACTGAGTAGCTTCTAAATACTAGTGGTCTCAATTTCTGGACAATTTAAAATTCTTTTCTAATAAAGAATGAAGTTTATTTACAAATAAAAGAACAAAAAGTAAGAGATATAACTTAACCTAGACTAATACAAATTATAAGTGAGGAGAGTTAAAATTAACTAATAATTTCAATGCAATATATATATATAAAAAGTGTAGCTTAAACTAATTTACGATGAACTATCAAATTAGTTATAAATTTTGGATGATGGCACTTGCACATTTTGTAGATTAAAATAATGTACGACTTCATTTTGAAGATTTTTCTTATATTAAAGCTAAAATAATACTATGAAATTTGAGTAAAGAGATCAAATACAAAAGAAATTAAATAATAAAGTTTATTCTTTTTTATTAAAAAAGAAGAAGGAACTGAAAGAACCATGTATGCACATGAACTTGCGCAGTACAGACGATGCACAATACCAAAAATATGAGCGATTGTTGTGCCAGAGATTCAAACACATGACCTTCACCCAAAATAAAGAACCCGCTTGACCATCCTTCCACAGACTCAACGTAGTTCAAGTGGACTCAAAATACATAGATATTGGAATTAACAGAATTTAGTCTATATAAAATATTAATTTTTTTTAACAAAGTGGGTTCATATGCACCTACTTAACCCTACGTCGGTCTGCCCCTAGTCGACAGTATCATGTTCTGCTCAGCTATATTAATTTTCACTATATATATCACTCCTATAAGATCGTCTTTAACTGATGATCACTAAACTTATTGTAAAGTCACAAAACTAACTATTTGTAAAACTAATGTCATAACTAATTGTTGTCACAGTAAAGTTATAAAATTATATATTTTACTTGTCCAGAAAATATAAGTAGTCAGAATGTCAATTTTTTCGACGCCATATCACAAGCCGCAGGAAAATGTTTATTAATAAAAAATTTACATTGTCATGATTTTAGTGGCGGACCTAAAATTTAAAGGTTGTGAAAGTTCGAAAGATTCAAATACGTATTTTAACATTCAAATCTTTAATGTCCGCCCAGAAATCAAAGCATCCGGTTATCTTCTTAATTTCATGAGTGTTTTTTTTCATCTTACACCAATTTTTATATATTGAGTGTCGAAGTGTTGTAAAATGAAATAAGCAAAGAAAAATTCTTGAAATCTTGGTGTTCAAGAATTCAGTAAGCAATGGGTGAGATGAAGAAGAAGAAGATGTAGAGAGAAAAAGCTTCAGAGAGAAGATTTTTATTATTCATTCATTTAAGTAAATGCATACATGTGATAATATATATAAGTGGTGCAATCCTTATTACGTGATCACCTAATAAACTAATGAACCTAATAGACTAGGTGGACTAACTAATTAATAGAACAGTGTTAACTAACTAACTAAATGGAGAACAAGACAGAAGAACCAAGTAGATCAACTTGGTCCATCGGTATTCTCAACACTCCCCCTCAAGTTAGGAATGGTCAAAATATTTTTCATCCCTAGCTTGGAATTAAGGTAATGATGTTGCATTTTTTGTCAGCCTTTTTGTTAAAAGATCAGTTAGTTGTTCTTTCTTTTTTAAAAAATATAATTGGTTATCATAAGACGTTGAGTTATCTTTTCTCTAATGAAATAACAATAAATCTCTATGTGTTTAGTTCGTTCATGATAAAATGGATTGGCAGCAATATGAATGATGTCTGTGTAGATATCAATAGAAAACCTAACTTCTATTCCTAGTTCTTTCATTAAACCTTGTAACCAGATTAGTTCTGTCACATGTTGGCAAGGCTTCTATAGTCAGCTTCTGCAGATGACCTGGATACTGTCATTTGTTCTTGGTTTTTTAGGATACTAATGAATCACCAAACTTCACAAAATACCTTGAGACCGGTTGTTTTGTAAGTGGACATGATGACCAATCAGCAGAAAAAAGGAAATTGCAATTGTATCTTGTATGTTGGATAATAGAACAACTTGACCTGGTTGGTTTTTGATATACCTTACAATTCTCAAGGAAACATCTATAAGTGACTTCTTTGATTATTGAAGAATGACTCAGAGTTTGAACTCCAAAGGCTATATCAGGTCTTGTCATGGTAAGATATAGTAGTTTACCTATTCACCTCTGATGATAACCTCCAGTAGTTTTGAGATGCTCATCATATTGCTTTGTAATAAGCCCGACATTAGTGTAAACTGGAATAGGTGCAGTTTTAGCTCCATCAAGATCCGTTTTATCTATGAGTTTAAAAGATTACTTCTTTTGATGCATTAGAATTCCATGTTTGGACCTCGCAAACTCAATTCCCAGAAAGTATTTTAGTTCACATAAATCTTTTATTTTAAAGGCTTCCTTCAAGTTGTTCTTGGTTTCCTCTATCACTTTAAGATTGACACTTGTAATAAGCATGTCATCAACATAAACAAGTACAATGACTAAACCAGAAATTGGCCTTTTAATAAAGAGAAAATGATCTAGATCACTTTGTTTGAATTGACACTTTATCAATCTGTCCTTAAGCTTTGTGTTTCATTGTCTTGGTGCTTGTTTAAGTTCATACATGGATTTGTTAAGTCTACATACCATTCTCTCCCCTTGACTTTCAACGCCTTGAGGTAAGCTCATATACATCTCATCATATAGATCTCCTAGTAGGAAGACATTATACATATCCATTTGGTATATATGTCATTTCTTTTGAGCAAAAAATGCAAGGACAATCCTCACAGTTTTTATTTTTACAATTGGAGAAAATACTTTTTGATAATCAATTTCTTCTTGTTGACTATAGCCTTTTTCTATTAGTCTAACTTTCAATCTTTCAACCTCACCTGTAGACTTGTACTTAATCTTGTAGACCCACTTACAACCTATAAAATTTTTACCTTCTGCCAGTTGATAGACAGTTCAGGTATTGTTTTGATTTAATGTACTAATTTCTACTTGCGTTGCTTCCATTCATCTTGAATCAGCAACAACTTCTGAGAAGGACCTAAGTTCTATGATACTTGACATGTTGGTAAGATAAGCGTGGTAAGATTCTGAGAGATGATCATAAGAAATATAATTTTTCATAAAACAGGATATCACTTGCACATTTGAAAAGATAAAGTTTTTAACCATAAAAGTGGTCTTTTGTCTCTGCTTGACCTCCTTTGATCAAAATTACCAGCCTGATCTGTGTTAGGTTGTACATGAATAGGTATATCAATATCTGGAACAGGTTGGTCTACCTGTTCATCAGGTTGATTTAACTTTTTATTTATTTGATCCTCGTCTGGTGCTTGTTGATGTTCTTCATAAAGGACATTGTCATTTTTTATAGCAAGTGTAGCCCCTTCACATTGCAAATTCTCATAAAAGTAATGATCACTAGTTCTGAAAATAGGTACATCCGAAAAATATTTTCTTGAAATGTCACATCTTTGTTAACAAAGAAAGAATTGTTAGTTAAATCAAGTAAGAGATAGCCGCTTTGAGATTAAGCATAACCCATTAGAACTGCTAGTCTAGCTCCAGGATGTAGTTTATCTGTTTCCTATATATTTTTAGCATGACAAAAACAGCCAATGACTCTGAGATAATAAAAAGATAGCTTCTTGTTATAGATATTCTCATAAGGAGTTTTGTTATTAATGACAGTGCTAGAAACTACTTATAATATGTACAGTAACTTAAATGCAATGACCCCAATATTTTATAGGAATACAAGCTTGAAATATGATTGCTCTAGTAATTTTCAAAATATGTTTATGTTTCCTTTTAGCTATTTCATTTTGTTGAGGAGTATAAACATATGTTCTCTAATGTATGATCCCTAAGTTTTTAAATAAATCATGACATTACTGTTGACAAATTTAGAACCATTATTACTCCTAACAACTTTAATCAGCTTGTTAAATTGGGTATGAACATAGGTAATGAACTCTTTTATAATGATACATACATCAGACTTTAGTTTTAATAGAAATGCTCATATCATTCTAGAACAATCATGAACAATAGTTAAGAAAAATCTGTTACCATCAATGTAGACTTTTTATGTGGATCCCATACTTTTATATGAACCAAATTAAAATTTTTTGCAGATTTGTTATCACTGTTAGGAAAAAGTAATCTAACTTGCTTAGCACAAGGACATATTTGACATTTATTCACCTTTTCAGCAATAATAACAGGTTTTACATTGAGAATTTTCTTAGGAACAACAGTAGAAATATGTCTAACTCTTTTATGCCACACATCAACATCTACATTTACAACACTACTAGTATTAGAATCAGAAATTTTAGCTATTAGTGATAACTCATTTACAACATCAGTTTTGTTTGTAAGAATGCAAAGTCCTTTTTTATGTTTACCAATCACCTTCACCTTCCCATTGTAGAGTTCCTGAAAACAAAAAATTCAGGAGAGAAAAAAGTAGAACAATGTAATTTCCTTGTAAGTTTTGCTACAGACAACAAGTTAAACTTGAACTCTGACAGATGGAACACATTAGTGATTGTGTTTCTTTCAGTAAGAGTACATGTACCAATATGGGTTACCAGTGACATGTCTCTATTTGATAAGAAACTCCTTTAAGATTATTAGATCTGCAAATAAACTCACTTTCTAGCAAACTTAAATCTGACACATTAGTAATTCTAATGTCTTCTATTTATTTGCATCCATGTTTAAAGTATTTTTAGAGAAGTGGTGATACCTGATGTGTTGGCTAAATGTAGGGCGTTCTCCTACATCCTCATGAACTATAAGAACTGTTGATATTGATCTTTTCACAAGTACAAGTAGGACAAGGAACCAAAGCCTCAAACTCCTCCCAAAGATCTTTCAACTTGAAATAATAAACCGAAACAGAGGAAGTTTTTTGCACTAATGTGAAATTTTCTTTGTAAATATTAAAGGTTCTTGACCCATCAACTTTATTAAATCTTTCATAAAGTTATTTCCAAAATGCTTGGGCACTTGAGGCATACATGATTCCTCTTAATAAGCTCTTAGATACAGAATTAAGAATCCATGACAATACAATGGCATTAACTCTTTCCTAATGATTGCCTAACTATGAAAAATTCTGTTTTGACCCATCAACCATTCCCGACTTTTTCCTAATTACTAAGGAAATGTGCACTAACTTGAATCCCCAAAAAAAAATTCTACTCTAGTCAATTGAAATGAAATGATCTGAATTCTACTTATATCAAATGGGTGAAGAAA
>JBDJHY010000106.1:13778640-13795905 GCA_039654485.1 Withania somnifera | reverse complement strand
TTATAGACGATTCATACGGTCATGTATGTCTTAATCATTCAGTCAATTATAGACCCGAGGGTTTAATGAAACTTTAGTCTCGAACTTGATAACTTCATATTTGTTTCTTTTCGGCATTCAACTTGATAGAATGTCTACATGCTCAAACATATCTAATTTATTTAGTCGAGTATAGAATATGTGATTTATGAAAAAACTTGAGTATTTAAATATATATCGATGATAAAAACTCAAATGGTCAAGTATATACTAATCATGCAGTCAATTATAGACACTGTGATTTATAATGATTATCTATCACAGCCGATGATTGAACTGCAAAGATAAAAAAAAAGTACAATGTTGCACCGGTCAGTATCTTCTGTGCTCCATTGATAAAAAAGTTCAATCAGGCTTCTATAAAAGGCTGACATTACATTTTAACATCCTCAATTTTTTCACCTCTTCCATTTCTCTTACTTTTTCAACACTTACAATGTCTCAAACATCTCAAGGATCCAATGCCAACAAAGCGAGGAGAAACCACTTCGACATTTGAATTTGTTACTGTGGTGAAAATGCTATCTTGAAAAAATTAAAAATCGACACCAGTTCGGGTTGCAGATTCTACGATTACGCACTTGAAAAGTGAGTCTTTTATTATGTAGTGTACTTTTTCGCGTGGTTTAAGTAATAATATCCTCTAATTATTTCATCATTAATTTAGGATAATGCCGGATATTCTTATTTTAAATTAATAAAATAAGTCAAGGAGATGAGACAACAACATTTCAAGGTGCTGTCAAGTTTTAATTACTTAAGAGGCTCAGGAAATCTGAAGAAAATAGGGATCTGCTTTTGACATTGTTTAGAGAAGCTGAGGGGACGGGGGATTACTTAAAAATATTGCTGAAGGAGATCGAAATCGAGAGGGATGAGCTAAAAGAAACGTCGAATGCATCTTTATAAAAAGAAAATGGTCTAAAAGTTATTTTCACTCTGTCAGGACCCAAAATTTTAGGTCATGATGGCGTCTACAACCCCCTTGTAGACAAGCCTGTCCCTACAGCTCGAAACTACTCGCAATGGGCCATAAACGCTGGCAAATAACAATTTAAGTAAAGACATAGCCAAATAAATAAACAACAACGGAGACAGAAAGGAGTATATACAACCTAAATCCCAAAACCTAGTATCGATGGCACATGGAGCTAGTAAACAGAGTATCCGAAGAAAGTGTATTTACAAATATAGCCCCCATAAAGTAATACTACGCAGGGTTGCCATGAACAAAATAAAGTAGGCTAACAACATGGAAGCCAAGATCACCTCGGATGTCAAAGCTCACCGTAGTCTCCGCAGATCAACAATATCCACCCAGCACGATTTCAACGTCTCCAATAACCTCTATCAGTATCTGCACCATAATAACTGTATAGAACTACAATATGAGTACAAAAAAAGTACTAGTAGGCATAATAGGCCAACTTGAATAAAATAAAATATAAGTAAGGAAATAACGAGGAAAGTAAAACAGGTCTATAATAGTAAGAAAACAATATTAAAACTAGCTACTGGTACAGAAATAGTTAGTAAGAGCCAAATGATAACTACCACTAACAGGGACCAGGTATAGGAACTAAGTAGTAATCTAAGTACGGCCATCGCATAGGGAATAGAATGGCTAACTACCTCGTAGAACCAGAAAACAAAAAAATAGGAGGCGTACCTGAGATCCAATTGAATACTGATACTAATACGACCATAAATACACTGCGGTTATAAGGGGTAAATGTAAATGTAACTAAGTAGGAGCAGGAAATAAACACACAAAACCTACCTGAAGCCCCATCTAAGTCGGTAGGCATAATCAACACAAACAAAACTCGTCATGACTCCCCTCTTAAGTCTGGCAGTATAAACAACATGAGAATGAATGCATAGGGGTACTAAAAAGTAACTTTGAATAGTGTCATCTCTTACCAGGAGAGAGCGCCTCATTAGTGCCAAACGTGGGGTACGCGTCGCGGAGGTCCGTGCCTCATAATGCCAATATTATGGGCCCCGCCTAGGAGCCTCAATAGTGTCAATAGTATGGGTCCTGCCCAGGAGGTCCATGCCTCAATAGTGCCAATAGTATGGGTGCCCACCTAAGAGGCCCTGCCACAATAGTGCCAATAGTACCAAGAATGACTCTATGACACTTAAAAATCTTATTCAGTTATATACTGAAAATTGAGTCATATCACTAGGTCGTCGTGGATAAGTACACGTATAAGTAAAAACCTCATTTTACTAGTTAATAGGCCAAGAAAACTTCCAGTTTTAGTTAATTCCAGACTTACCTCTACCATAACCCTGGGTCACGCCTGTGATTACTCTACCAGAACTGTAAATATAAAATGCATGATCGCGGGGCAACAATAATAGTAAAAGAAAAGGAGAGCAACCAGCAGACTAGGATCAGCCAAAGGCCACTAGCTAAGAACTCATTTCACTCGCTCATCATATAGTGGCGTAGCCAATAAAGTCTTAACCCGCTCGCGATAAGGCCAGGACAATCATATATAGCCCAACACCCTTTACGTCCCTCCACGGGACCCCCGAAAGCAAGTACGGAAGAACAAACTATCTAAAATAAGGTGTCCAACTTAACAACCATCCCACACAGCTAGCCACGCCAACAAGTCTAATTCTAATACAGTAACCTAGTCTACGAGAAAGGTAAACCTAGCATACTTGAGTGCTGACAAGAATCCTCGATAAATATGCAACCCTGCCCAAAGCTCCGAACAAAGTCGAAATTACCAAAAAATATCAAATCACGCATCTAGAAATCAAAACATGAATAACGATACCCATATTTCCAAATGCAATTCGGGTAGGAAAATAGGCCAAAAAATGGGCCCGCAATATATCCTGAAGTACCTGAATGGTCTTCTCAAATTACCCGTCGGTCTGCGGGTGAAATGTTATACTCAAGTCAACCTCAGTACTCATCTCTCTCTGAACCAACCTCCAAAAGCGTGAGGTAAACTGTGTGCCTCAATCAGATATAATAAAAACTAGCACCCTATGAAGTCTAACCACCTCACGAACATATAACTCAGCTAGTTTCTCCACACCCAAGATGAGTGCGTCGGAAGGAAGTGAGTTGACTTGGTCAATCGATCCATGATGACTCTAACACAATCATGGCCTCTAGATATGTGGGAAAGGCTTGAAACGAAGTCAATAGTAATCTGCTCCCACTTTCACTCAGGAATAAGGAGTCTTTGCATCTGACCACCCGGTCTCTGGTACTCGTACTTTACCTGTTGAAGTTCAGACATCGAGACACAGAGGACGCTATGGCTCTCCTCATGCCCCGCCACCAGTAATGCTGCCTCAAATCGTGGTGCATCCTCGTGATATCCGGATGGATAGAATATCTGGAGCAATAAGCCTCATGCAACAGAGTCCAAATCAAGTCATCAACTCTCCAATGGCTAGGCGGTCACCCACAACACACCATCAGAATTTATCTTGGACCAACTGAAATCACCCCGTAAAATCCTCTCTCTCATCTTACCAAATGGGGATCCTCGTACTAGCGCTACCGAATCTGATCAAATAAGGACGACCTAGCCTTAGCATGGGCAACAACCCTCTCTGGCGCAGAAATATGCAAATCTTAGGAGGACGGAGCATCTGTTATTAGTGTGCAATGAAGATATATATAGCCTCTAATTGATACTTCCTATTATTTTCTATGTATTTTGTACTTGTATTTCAGTCAATGATTCTATTCTGTTTTATTTTTTTTTTTCCCATATACTAATGAGGATAGATTGCACAGCAAGATAGAAGAGCGTAAGAGAACGCAAGTTAATTGTTTGGTACACAATGAGGTCCGAGTGGCATGTGCAGTAAGTTATCTATTTTTAATCTTGCCATCTTAAAAAGTGTAATTTTTAGTTGTAGTCTTGAAAGCTGCTTAGATGATATGGGGATACAAGAGTTTCTTTAAATCAGTCATTTGATTTCTCACGACACCTTACTTTATTGTTTTTGTGTACACGTTAATTTTCTTTTCTAAACGTAAGAATAGAAGAAGTCATATTCAATCATTTTTTCAATCTTAATCTCACATTCTCTACTTTATGCAATAGGTCTCAACCTTGCTATTAAAGATCCCATAGGCTGAAGATGCATCAAATACTCTTTTAACTATGTAAATAGGATGTATGTAACTATGTTGTAAAACTTGGCTCCTTGACAAAGACGTACATAACTATTTTGTATTATGACGTACATAACTATAACCATGTCTTATACATTTGCAACTTATAATTTTAATGAACATCAATCAAGCTTATTGTACACACTCTTAACACATTATTACTGTTGGGGCCATGCTCCGCTGGTTCATAAAAGAAATTGCAGCATGATGGGTACACAGATGAAAAAATGTAATTACATTAAATGCTTTGTCAATAGTATTAAACCATCCAACTCCTCTTGATAAAAATAACAAAAAATGAGAAAGGGAAAGATAGAACCTATGAAACAAAAGAGTTACCAGGTAGAAACTAAAGGGTATAAAAATGCCAACCATGGCTTTAATATCAAATTCAGGGTAACTCATTCCAGTTATAGCTGCAAATCCAAAGTTTCCCCAATTGAATGGTCTGTGCGGTACAACTACTAGAAAATTCTACAACAAACAATGCCCCAAAATGATGAGAATAACACAGTACGTTAAGTTATCTGCTATTTCTGAGCCAAGAGCCACCTTACCTGATAAAAAGACATGCATCAGCAGTTGCAGTAATTAAGTGAATCATAAATCACATTTGTGTCACAAAGTAGTAACCCCAGAAACTCATTTCAGAAAGAATGGAAGTCTATTGTTATCGCTCCTTGGTAATCGGATGATCTCAAGTATCATATTAATCACAGGCACTGCATAATTTTGTATGCACGTATTTGCTTTGATTGGTAGAACTGTGGAGCTAATTATGTCCTGCAGCAATATCAGATGCAACTCCAGTTCCACAATTGATCCCATACATAAAGTACCCCCAGCCCCCATTCACGACCCAAATACAAGCGTTCTTTCTAAGCAAGTCCGAATTCCCATCACCTAGAGATCCATTCACATAAAACCATTTAAAATGAAGTGTAACCCATAAGAAAATGGAGGATTAAATGACTGATCTCATCCAAATCCAACAATACTAAAGGTTGCCTATATAGATCTTTTGTTTCCACTGTGCTATATATTTGCATGGATTCTGTGAGATTGTAGGACTTCCAAGAGATCTTCCTTCCATGACTAACATCAATTGATTTTGTTTTTCTTTTTCATTGTTCTCTCCCTTTGTTGACTTTTTTTCATTTCCTTTTCTATTTTTGGTCTCCTCCACGGAGGACCATTCTAACAGACACAGCTGCTTCTAAATTAAAAGTTCAAGGCATACTGTAAAACAACATCTACTTGACCCTTGCACGAGTCCAAGATTAACTTCTACCTCCAACCACAGATTCAAAAGAAATATCTGCCAGAATTACAGAGGCCTGGGATGTTTATTCACATTTCTGTATAACATTTTAAATAATTCATTCAGATGGTTATCTAATAGACATATAAACACTTACCGACTGTGCTAAAATTCAACTCAACCCCCAGCTGATAAACTAGAAGGACATTTTACACTTTTTCCATATGTAAATATCTTGCAAATGGCCTATATCTTTGATTTTTTTTTTCCCTGACAGGTAGATCTTTGATATTCCTTAGTAGTTTTTAGATTGAAAAAGATCAGCATAGCTACATACACAAAAAGTAAGCTCTCCAACTTACAAGTATCACCATGAGTTCAGATTCATAAAAACACGACCCTTGTTTCTTTCCTCCGAGATAAATTTAATACAACTCCCCAAGACAACTGAATTTACTGAAGAACAAAAGCTGACAGAGTTTAGCAACAAACTTCACGCGGTGATGTTTCTTTTCCATCGTAGTTCAAATCTAATACTTGGTATATGGTGATGCAACAATTACACTCTTTTCAATAATTACCTTATTTTTTGTGACTGAAATGTTCCCTTTCTTAAAAAAAAAAAAATCTTGGACTACTATTCATAGGAAAAATACAAGAGTAGAGTAGTGTTGACTCTTTTTTATTCTTATTCCGCCTTATTTGCTAATTCTTAGAGTCCTACAACTACTATTAAACCTCAATTACAAGCAAATTGAGATTGGATATATGAACCCTCACTGACTATGCCACACCATTTAAACCCATCTTAGACCCATATTACTAATTCTAACATTCATTAACATTTATAAACGTCCTATTATAAGAATGAGCAAGTGACAACACACAGAACTGTTCCCCCATTAGCCTCTTTTTGATACTTTTGCCTCTTTGAACTTCTAAATTCTGCTCATCAAGCAAATTATCAAAACTACTTCCCTGCATAGGAAACACATAAATACTTCTTTATCCCTAAAAAAAAAATAAACATCAAGACTCCTTATGAGAATCATACACAATCCAATCATTTACTTGATGTAACATAACATAAAGACACTCTGCTCTCTGGAGTTGATCACAAGGTAGCTAATTGGTCACATTTTTTGACTCCACTGATAAGCTAGCAAGATCACAGAATGTGGACAGAAAACAGAGGAGGTACCTGTTGCACCAACTAATATATTTCATCATTAGAGATATCTGGGTTCAAAAACTTTTTAGGATCTTGGCTGATTTCTTGATAATTCAATGTAGATTTAACCCTTTCAGGAACAGGCTGAAGTGGAATGATGCTATCTCTATCAATAACCCCGTCAATTAGCCCATATTCTAAAGCTTCAATAGGGGACATGTAACGATCTCTATCAATATCTTTCTCAACTTGTTCATATGATCGTCCAGTGCAATTCGAAAATTTTTTGATAACATTGTCCTTGTTATGCATTATTTCTCGGGCTTGAATTTCCACATCCATTGCTTGACCACTTGCACCTCCAAGTGGCTGATGTATCATAATTCGAGTATTAGGCATTGCATAACGCTTTCCTTTGGTACCACCAGCAAGGATTATCGAAGCTGTGGAAGCTGAAATGCCAAGCGCAACTGTCGATACGTCGGCCCTCACCAACTGTACAACATCAAAGATAGCCATTGTTGCGCTGATAAACAGAAAGAGGTACGTCAGAAGAGAAAAAAGGTAAAACTATTTCTACATAAGATTTCACATTTTTTATTAACAAGATGACATGAATGCATGGAGACAAGCTAAGATAAACACGTGAGTTTCGACAAAACTGAAATTTATGAATTGAAAAACTAAGTTCTGATGATGGGCCTTGCATGTTCACTTAGCCTTCAGCATGGATGTATCAAAAGGTTAGACCTGATTCTGAAATCCATCGTATTGAGTGAGTGGATAACCAAATGTGTCTATGCAGTTAAATGAAGTACAACCATCAGTCATCAGCTCAGATGAACAGATCAAACCAAAAGAGGACAAAAAAATTTTACATGATATGGGGGGAGGGGGGGGATAAGCCCAAGAGGAACAGAAAAAAAAAAAAAAAAAAGGTACTAGATCATCAGCTTTTGATAAACTCAAAGTAAAAGAAGGGAAAGAGTGTATAATGCCCTTTAGATACCATGGATCTTCTCACAAATGATATTCCTAAAATACATGCAATTGAAAAGGACTCATAATGCACGTTCTACTCAATAATCCTCTATAAAACTTTCATAGACACCAAAGAGTAGATCATATCAACACTATAAGTATCCCGATCAAACCCCTGCTTGTTATATTATTATAAGAAGGCAGCTATCTTTTCCCTAAATCAGATATTCAAGCAGTAAGCAAAGTTGGATTACTTATTCTGCTCTCCTGTCTAACATGTTACAAACTTCGTCTGCCTTCTGGACCTTCTTTGCATGCATATTTTGGGATAATTTCAGACCTCCCTCCAATTTTCAGGTTTTTGTAACACTAATTTTCCTATAGTTTACAAGATTATGCTAACTCCCTTCTTATGATTTCTTTGAAACAATCTTTTAACCTGTATATTATTAATGTTTAAAAAGAATAACAATCTGCATATTCTGCCCACTGTGTGAGTGGGTTCACGAGCACTAAAGGAACACAAATAATCATAAGAGAATCAACTTAAGATGATAGGGAATCAAAGATAAGAAACCAAAAGTTTACATCTGTCCATCGTAAGGTTATTCAGAAGAGGATCATAAACACTTCAGTCAAATTTGGTGTATATCTTAAATGAAGACAAGTGACAACCATTAGCAATCCATGACGAGTACCGTGCAGAAGATTCGCAATGGAGATAATAACTTGAGATACTAATTTTCCAAGCTCAAGGGACTCAAATTTATTTTCGTCGCACCACGTCATGCATAGGAGCCATCTTCATCCTTATTTTCTTCATACATTAGCGTTTTAGAATGAAGAGAAACTATTCCAAAGGAACTAGATGTTTTATTTTTAAGAACTTGCAAAAAATGATACTTTAAATTAACTAATTAAAAGAACGTACATTTTTCACATTTATGTAGGTAGCTTAAAAGTTGTTATTCAAAAAAAATCAAAACAAGGGAGATAAACGCAAGATCATAAACCAAAAGGGAGGTTATTGTGTTTTTTGATAAGTCATAAGGGAGCTTAGTGTTACGGAGCCAAACTTGAGGGGAGGCCTATGAAATTACCCCCCTCGGAGTTTCTTCACGTTCGCCTACTTTCACATTAAATTAACTTAGACAAATGGTTCAATTAAGCAACCTAAGGCATAAAGCCAATTGATTATTCAGTTGACATGTGGGAAATTGAGAACTTACAAAAGTCAATAAACATAGAGAAAAAGATTTTTTGGTGACTTCAAAGAGAAAAAAAAAGTAAACCAACATGAATCTCCTTAACAAGAAAAGGATACACGGGGAGGCAGCAAATATTGAGGCTTTGAACTGCATGCTTCTCTAGAACAACATTTTTTAAATGTGTAGGCTATCTAGAGCAACATATAGACATCCTTCCCCCTTAGTGCACTTTCAATGAACTCAAGTATCTCATGAACTATAACTCATAATATCCAGTCATCTAACTCAGCAAATAATATTTTGTCAGTTCACAAACAACACTAAGACTTGTTGATACATACAACTGGATTTTGCTAAGTTTATTTTTAGTTTGGTTAGAGCTTTGTAAAAGTAGGATAACCATGAGATTTGGAGACCATCTAGTTTTAGAATCCCTAAATTTGTTGTACTGAAATAAAATGGGCCTAAATAAAGTGAAATGGAACCACATAACCAACCTCAACTAGTTTGGCATTGAAACATAATAATTGTAGTTGTAGCTCAAGTTTCGGATTAATTCTTTCTTTCTGATCACACTATGATATTCATATACTTGAAGATGGAAAACAAATATGACATACAGGTTCAACTTTGTAAGCCTGTAGCCAAACTGAACTTAACATTGTAAAGGCTGGAAACACCTCTACCTCAATGTAAGAAGAAGAAGTGCCTGTCACATTGAGCTGAGACCTATGCAGTATCTTAGCTCTCTCAATTCTGAGTGTGACCCTGCATATTTCTTTCACCCTGAGCAACACCGGTTATCATCTAGTATAATTCTAGCATGCACCACTCCTATTCAAGAAACGAAATCCTTCAACACATTTTTCTTCTGATAAAATCCTTCAACACATTAACATGAAGTCTCCAAATTAACTTACACCAATTAACATTAAATTTTGCCGCTTTTCAATTCTTAATCTAATCCAGTTCTATATGCAATAGCTTTAAGATGTAATAGGATGACATGAAGCAGGACCACAAGTATTCCTTATCTTCTCCTCACAAGCTCAAAAAGGTTGTCCTGGAAGTATACACTAAACTCACCCCTGCATCATATACACTTTTCTCCCAAATAATGTTGTAAAAGGAACATTCAATCATCTCTTACAACTAGTACATTCACTAAACACATTGAATTGCTCATTTTGAAGAAAAAATAGTGGATTGTTCTTGCATTCATTGTCTTCGAATTAACAGCTTTAGGTCCATTAGGACATTCCTTAGAGTGTATATTACCTTTTTGGGCTTCAAGATTCAGCATATAAGAAATGACATAGGGCAGTGAAAACCATTTAATATTTGAAATCATGAAACTCTAAGCCACCTAACAATGTAATATAATATCTATCTGGTCTCTTCGTCATTCATGGAAAAATATTTTGTTTCTGATATTTTGTTTGAGACAAAGGTAACTTTATATTCACACCAAAAAGCTCATCATCCAATATATGATGAATTGGAAACTTACATCCCATAAAGTGGTGGTGTGACAAGAGGATATTTTCTACAAGTTTCCTATGAAATCAACTAAGTGTCTACTACATCCCCTACCAAATTCTGCTTACACCAAAAAAACAAAAGACTTATATAATTCATTCTAATCTTCTATAAGCTAGCTTTTTGCCCTTCAAAGCACCTAGTATTTCTTTCTTTCAATAAAGTCCACCATATGCATGACGGAATAGTCTTCCACCAGGTCTCCTTCCTTCCTCCATTTCCAATTCCCTTCCAGCTGCTAAGTAATTCCAGGGTTGTCTTAAGCATCACCCAGCTGACTTCTTAGCAGACACAAAAACATATTCCATAGACTTGTAGCAGCTTTACAGCGCAAAAATAGATGATTATTGACTTGTGTTTCCTGTTCACACAAACAACATCTTGAACAAAAGTGCCATCCCATTCTCTGTAGAGCCTCATGGGTAAGGCATGTTTTCCTGCATACCAGCCAGGCAAAACAGCTACTTTGGGGGGCTTTTGGTCTTCCAAATGAGCTTCCAGGGACAGGTGTCAAGTAGAGTCAGGGTGGTATTAAGCTCCTAATGGCATTACTTGACAGTAAAAAACCTTTACCGTGTAGTTTCCATTTAGGCTTGTCAGACCTCAATGACAGACCAGAAAATGAGTTCACGACTTCAAGTAAATTGGCAACTTCCCCAATTCCCAGTCATTCCATGCTCTCCTAAATATTAGGTTTCATTCCTGTTGACTTCACACTTTGAGATATTTTGGCATTTCACTGTAAACTTAAAGTGTAAAGATGTGGAAAAGCATTTCTTAGGCTATCTTCTCCAACCCACACCTCATTCCAGAAGTCAGTTCTCAACCCATTCCCAACATCGATTGCAATGTTGTTGCTGAATTGGAGTCATAGTCTTCTTATAGTTCTCCACGCACTACACCCAAAAGTGCCTACCTCCTCTTCAGTTGTCCATTGATTGAGTAGGCCATACTTTCCAGCTATAAATCTTCTCCACAAAGCCCCTTCTTCGGAACATAATCTCCATAGTCATTTATGGAGGAGAGACTTGTTTTGCTTTTCAAGGTGTTTTAAACCAAAGCTCCTCTGCTGGGTACTAATGGTTAGTATTATCACATTTCACAAGATTATAACCCTTCTTCTCCTTGTTGCCTTGCCATATAACTGATCTTCTTATCTTGTTTATTCTCAATGCTCTTTGGGATGGGGACGAGGCTTTCAAATTCTGTGTATAACTTAGAATAAAAATCTATCATAGCCTCTTTGATTTCCGCTGGCTCATGGCTTTCCTCCCCCCTTACCGCCAATCTATCAATTGTGCTGTACATTTTATATGTTGTTGCCAATCTTTGAAAGAACCTAGTGTTCTTGTCTCCTTGCTTGAGCCACGGGGCTCTAGACTCCTGCCTCCTCTTTTCTTCTTCATGCTTAGCCAAAATTTCTAGCTATACTAGTATTGTTGCCCTTCTCATTTGTTCTTCTTCTGATAGCTGTCTATCTTCCTGATTTCTATACAGAACAGATAGTTCTAGTAGACTATTTTCCAGTTAGCCATTTCAGAGAAGGTGTTCCTGCTCTATTCTTTTCACTTTGAGCCACCATTTTTCAAATTTGAAATAAGATTGCATCTGTTCCCGGGGTCCACACTCTAAAACAATTGGACTATAAATAGATATGTTTATGAAGCCAAGAGCCACTCATCTGAGCCAGCGTATTTGAATTCCGCTATGCCGGTGCGCAAAGCAAGCACGCAAGAACTGAGTAAATCTTTGATCGGCCTATCATTGTCCATGTTGGACTGACTACGTTAGGCTTTTAACTGAATTGCTACTTTCTAGCTCTTAGCTGACTACCTCTACCGAGAAGTGCTCTCTCTCTTCAGCCCAACCTCTCTATCTTCCTGATTTCTATCCAGAACAGATAGCTATAGTAGACTATTTTTCCTGTTAGCCATTTCAGTTAAGGTGTTCCTGCTCCATTCTTTGAACTTCAGTTTTAGCATCTTCAATTTGGTGCATAATTTGTAATCAGGGCACCCTTCAACTAGAAAACCATTCCACCAATTCTGCACCAACTGGTTACAATCTTTCACTTTGAGCCACCAATTTTCAAATTTGAAATAAGGTTTCTCTGTTCCCAGTCTGTACACTCTAAAACAATTGGACTATGATCAGAAGTGTCTAATGTTCCTGAAACTTTACTCTCATTCCATAGAGTAGAGAAATCTATCTAGCTTTGCATTGCTTTGATGATTAGATTCCCTGATCCAAGTGTATTTACCCACAATTTGAGAAATCTGTCATTATGTTAGTAGTTCTGGTGCATCCCCTTCTTTCCACCATATATATTAAAATTTCCCCCCGTGACCCAAGGCCCTTCACTCAAGCTTTCCATTGTGGCTATTTCCTCCTAGCAATCATGTTTCTCCACTCTGGTAAGAGGTGCATATACACCAGTAAAGTTCCAGTAAAATGAACCCTCAGTGGAATCAAATCTGTAAGTAATTGAGAAATTCCCTTCCTACACCTTGGTGCACCCACACCTGCTATCCCCCATAACTAGGATAACCCCTCTGCTACCATCTGCTTCAATGAATTCACGTCTCATCCATCTACGTGGCCATAACTGCATTGCCACTCCTTCCACTCCCTTGCTCACCTTAGTTTCCTGTAAGCATATCACATCTGCCTTCCATTTTTGTAAGCAAGTGTTAGCCAAATTCTTAGTTGACCAGCTATTTAACCCCTTACATTCCATGACAGAATCTTTACCTTCATTTAAAAGTCAGGCTTACGTTCCTCCCCCTGTTTCTTACCCCTTCCACCTTATTGAGACTAGACTGTAGATTTTCTTAATTCATTCTTACCTGTGGCTCTGTTTGTAGGAATTGTGTTGCTCTTGTTCTGTTTCATTTTCACAATTGTCACTTTCCTTTCATCAAAGAAGAACCAGGGGGTTCCACTGTCAAAGCCTTCAAATGCAACTCTATATGTGCTGCTCAGTTCTAGTATATGTAAATGCACCCAACTTGGTGTGTCTGTCTCAACTGCTTCATGTGTTTCATGTTCAACTGGGGTCTGCATAGTTGTGGCTAGTGTATCTGCTGAATCTGCAACTCCACCCTTCTTGTTTCAAGATTCCTAGGGTCTTTTGGGTTTTCACTAGCTGCTGATTGTCTAATTAAACCCTTCCCCTCTTCACTGCATCATTCGATCTTGACTACATGCACGGAATTGCATCTGTAGGTGGATTTTCTTCGTTCCTCTCTTTTATCTCTATCATACATGAGATATTAAGTAGGTAGTCCTAAAATTGTCTAGTGGTCTTAATGAAACACAATGTTTATACACCTTGAGGTCTAGCATCAGAATCTTTTAAGCTGCATATGCAGGTTAAACAGGGTCTTGATCTAGGACCTATCATACTTTCACTATATTCTACATATAGATCATGGCATGAGTTCATGAAAATATCAAGTTCCTTCATAGTTCTTGTATGTGTGACTTTTTATTTTACATTCATTTGCTCTTAGAATTGAGCATATTCATGTCCCCTGTTTAAAAGGTACAAAACCGAAACCGGACTTAATGAGTTTTAAGAAATCTAAACAGCCTATCACCACAGATTTGTGCTACTTGTATTAAAAATATATGCATGTGATGCTCTGAATCAATCCATTATAAATTCAGTTTTTAGGGGAGAAATATACAATGTCAAAGTTCTATTTTATTGCAAGAAGTTAATGTGCTTTCAGAAAAAATTAATATTTTATCTTTATCTAAAAAAATGACTAACTTATTACCACATATTTCTGCAACTTGTACTAAACAGGCTGCACGATCACTCGAAATCAACACATTATACGAAAGTCAGAGTTCTTGTAATATCTCCAGAAGGCCTTGATGTTTTTCAGGAGGAAAATAACTTATCATCACATTTTTCTTTTCTTTTTTTAAATCAATAAAATGTACCAGTGAAATACAACCTATCACTGCATTTACCTATCAAAAAATAGCTAATCACCATACATTTATGCTACTTGTTTTAAACAGCACATATGCCCCCGGTTATTAAATATATAGAACATCAAAGTTGTTATCTTACCTAGTGTTATCAAAGGCGCGCTTACGCCCTAATGCGAGACTCAAAACGTGTTGAGCGTTTCGCCTCGCTTTATGTGCACTACACTGTTGTAATCCAGTTTCTAATGCATAATTTTCCTTGTCAATGAGTCTCTTTTGAAGAGGTGACACTAAACAATTGATATTTCACTTTACCATAATTGTTTTTCAATTTCTTTGTTCATATATTTATCATTCATGCTTATAACTATTAGTATTGGACATAAATATTTGTACTGATTCTCCCTTTAACCTTTTTTCATTGAAGCCCATACTTTTGTTTACGCTTTGCGCTTTAAGCCCCAACAAATCTTTTGCACTTTTTGCTTTTGATAACACTGATCTTACCAACAGTACGTAATATCCAACTAAATCAAATTACAATGAGAACATATCGTCTTTCCTCCTAAATGATCATGCTAGCTACAGAACTGTCTCATCAGTGTGATCTCTAAATTACCAGACATCGTGTGAAGTGGTGGTACATAAATTTTACCACCATAAGATGAATCTTCGGCAGCATATTCAATTAAGACTACTAAAGGCAACGAAAAAGTAGCTTGCACATTCATAACAACCACACGCTACCCTAAAAGTAACACCTTTTAGGCAACAATTACTACTATTACAACACTACACCTCAATCCCAAACTAACAGGGCTCATGTCACAATCCAACTAAAGATAAGCTTATAAATTCTAACATAGAAAAATCATAATGATATGTTCATCCAATCAGTTTTTCTTTTATTTTTGTTGCCTTAGTGACGGGAACCCACAACCGGAGGTGGGACCCCCTCTATTCCTTCAAATTGGGAATAAAGAACACCCAAAAAAATTTAGCCACTATATGAACTAGCTATAAAGTGTAACTTACCTTATATTAGAGTATATTAGAGGTAGAGAGGTTGTATGGAAAATACCCTCAAACAGTGTAAAAAAGTAGTAATACGAGTATAAGAAATAGCAGATACTCCCTCCGTCTCATATTAGTTGTCCACTTACCAAATGAACATTTTTCACGCTTCATAGCCGCGAACCATAATAGATAGTAACTAAAAGAGTAAGAAATAGTACCTGAGGGATCCACCAGGGCAATTAATAAAGAGCCTAATATCTTTAGTAGAATCCATAGCATCCAACAACAACAACTGACTAATAATAGCATCAGCGAAGAAATCATCAATATTATTCCCTAAGAAAATTATCCTCTCCCTAAACAACAGCCCCATTGCATCACTTTCAGCACCCCTCATAGCCGTCGCGGGGGTCTGAGGAGCGGATGCAAGTAACAAGGACAAGTGTTCATCGAAATTGGGTTGGCGGGAAGTGATTGAGGATTTGATAGTTCTGCGAGGGAATAAAGAGGTGGGGTGGGGCTGGAGGTGAAGAGAAGCGGGGCGGAGGTTGAAGGAGGACAAGTGAAGGGATGATAGACAAGTGGAAAGAGGGAGGGACTTCATTGATAGGGGATGGGTAAAGAGGGAAATTGGGAGAGAGAGGAAAGCGAAGTTGCTTTTCTACTCAACACCAAAGTTCCGGGGCATCCTTTTGATTAAAGAAACAAAGGAAAAAGAAGGAAAAATCTTTCATGTTATAAAATTAAATACAAAATAAAATTAAATAAATTTTAATAGAGTAAAGTTTTTAAAATAAAAAAAGTTTTTATTTATGAAAATGAGCTAAAATGGAAACACTTCTAAATTGAAAATATTCAAAACTAAAAAAATTAGCTTATTCCATACATATTTATATCCATCATTGATTGACACATGTCATTACAAGTCATTAGTCATCAAACATTGTGGCTTAATTGATAGTCATGTGGCTAAACATAAGACTTAGTCACTAAACCTAATATTTAGCCATATGGCTATGCAATTTGCTTACAACATTCTTCATTGGATATTCATGTAGAAGAAAACTATGCATGATTATCCATAATATGCATTGTTTGCTGCCTCATTAAAAACCTTACCAGAAAAAACCAATGGGATAAAAGTCATGATTAAAGGAAAAAGAGTACAACGCGTATTCTTACTTTCCCTGATGAAGACCACGATTCAAGCGATTAAGTCTTCACATCCCAATCCTATGCATCATTTTCTCAAGAGTTGACGTTGATAGACTTAGCGAATAGATCTGCTGAATTATCGCTTGAACGGACTTGTTGAACATCAATATCATCCTTTTTTGAAGATCATGCGTAAAGAACAACTTTGGTGATATGTGTTTCGTTCAATCTATTGGGCTATGCATGCAGCATTGTCTTCATACAGGACTATGGGTGCCTTGATATCATCCTTCAAGCCGCATCTTTCCTTGATGAAATGTATCATCAATCTCAACCACACATATTATCTACTTACTTAATGAATAGCGATTATCTCAGCATGATTTGAAGAAGTAACAACTACAGACTGTTTCATAGATCGCCATGATGGCAGTTCCTCCAAATGTGAATACATAGCCTTTCTAAGATCGAGTTTTATGTGGGTCCGATAGATAATCTGCATCTGCATGACCAACAAGTTCTGCACAATATTCGTTAGAGTAAAATTGACCCATATCAATAGTCCCTTTAAGGTACCATAGTGCGTGTTTGACTCTGTTTCAATGTCTTCGAGTAGGGAAAGAACTATACCTTACAAGCAAATTAACAGAAAATGCTATATCAGGTTTTGTTGCATTAGTAAGATACATAAGTGCACCAATTGCAGTGAGATATGGTACTTCAGGACCAAAGGGTTCTCCGTTTTCTTCTCGAGGTCGGAACGAATCTTTATTCACATCAAGTGATCGAA
>JBDJHY010000106.1:13757862-13770599 GCA_039654485.1 Withania somnifera | reverse complement strand
TAATTATATTTTAATTCTCGATAAATGGACAAGTAATTTAGGACAAGTATTTATAGTCGAATTGATAACTAATATGAAATTAACATGAAACAAAGATATTCCTTTTATTTTTTTTTCAGTTGTCATGTTTTATTTTTCGAAAGTCAATATAACAAATTATTAAAATTAAGTTAGATTAATTACAATTTATAAATTTTATAAAAAAAAATAGTATAAATTATAATTTTTTGTTTTTCAATATGACAAAATAATATAAATTAAGATGTTGGTCATAACAAAAATTGATTACTGATAATCAAAACAAAAAAATTAATAACGAATTATTAATATTTGACACAAGGTACTTTCCATTAATTAATTAAAGAGGTTAAATCAAATACAAGTGGCTAAAATAATGACAAAGATTGGTCCAAATTTTCAAGGATTAATAATTGTGATGAAAATGAATTATAGTCACGAGTCCACCAGCCACTGCCCACAGTTTAGGGCTGCCTTTGGGCAACAATTATATTTTTTTTATTTTTTTTTGTAAAATTCGCTGCCGGATCGGGACGATATGAATCTGGATAAAATCTCGATCCCGTCTCTATCCGAAATTTAGTAAATTACAACTCGTTTCATCCCGGTCAAAAATCGAATGAGACCGGATCAGGACGAGACGGATGGACCTGGTGAGTCTAGGACGGTCCCATCCTTAGGCTGGATAGAGAGGATGATAGGAATCTTTTTTCTTCACGTGTTCAAAAATTTAAACGATGAAAATAGATAGCATGGTGATCGAATTGATCAAGTCAAATCTCTACCAAATGACTTCATATATTAGGCAACCTTCTTATGGTTGTTATGTATTGTTTCATAATGTATCGATTGTATTACATTGTGTTGTATTATATTATTTTGATGATACCACATTCGAACATATTTTTTTCGTTGTTACATAATTTCACACATTAATAATTTAATGAATGAACATATTAGAAAGGGAAAATTTCAAAGTACCTCTCTACTATCTAAAATTATCTAACGTTACCACTCGTTATATTATTTGGCCAAATATATCCCGTTGTTATCAAAGTTTTCACCTATACTCCTGTACAACTTAGAGTATAAGTACTTACATGGTTCATGTAACAAAAACTTTAAGCTTAAGTGGCTGGTGGTGATGATGCTGGTGGTTGATGATAATATGTGTAGTTGTAAGGGTAGAGATGATTAGTGATGGTTGATGGTAATTGAGAATAGAGTTATAGTGAATTATAACTTACATGATATTAAGTCTTTAATTTGGTTGACAAAAAGGATGCTCAAATGATAAATATCCTCCACTTACAATCTCAAAGTTGTGAGTTTAAGTCACAAAGGTAGAAAAAAATGGGAAGGGAGGGGATTAAAAAAAAAGTCTTCTAATAGTTAAGACTTGTCGAAACCAATTTAAGTGATTAAATTTTAATAAAAAAACAAATGTAATTAATCTGCTATCGAAGAAATGAAGGCTTAGCTATCATTAGATTTTTTGTCTCATGTAAAGGAGGAAGGCGGAATAAGAAAATCACTCATAGCCAATGGTACGCCTTCATGAGCTTTTCTATGGATTTCCGTTTAGACTATTTTCTGAACCACTGTATATGGTGAGTTATTACTTTTAGTTTTTTATTTTTATTTCTCCAAACTGAATTTACGTTGTTTTATGACTTGAATTGAAACGTCCTTCCTGTGAATTCTTGATAAGTAGTTTCTTTGTTTTTCCATTTAGGTGTTCCTTTTCTTTGTGGTTGAACAGATATCTGTGTCTAGGTAGGTCTGTAGGGGAGTTCACGGAAACTCAAAAATCAAGAAGAGTTCACGGAAAATTGTGTAGGTTAATTTGTACCATCCACTAAGCTTCTATGTTGATGGTAATGGTTGGTGAAGATGTTTGATGTTGTATTAAATGCTATGATGGTGGTTATAATTGTGAATTGATTGATGTTAGTATTTGTCGTTGATGATGGAGGTAACTGATAACATGGGATCACAATGATGGTAGTAGTCGGAGGCGGAGACAACCGTGATGATGGTGGCAGTGTTGAAAAATGTGTGGTAATTAATGATGTGTTTGTAATAGTTGGCGCCAATGGTAATTGTGAAGTTTGTTGGTAATTGTTATTTTTCTTTCAAGAAAAACAATTTATTTCTTCAGAATTACACAAAAACTATAAAAAGAAAAATTAAAATTTTAAAGAAAAAACTTAACAGACAACTGTGTTAGTTGTGCAAAAAAAAAAAAACTTGAAAAGGGATTGATCTTTTTGTCCAGAAGATCGATCTTTTTCAAAATTTGAGAATTGAGGAAGAATTTTTTGTTTATCATTCTTATTTTATTTATTAGTTTGACAATGATATGCTATGCGCTTGAGGATTCATATACTTGTTTATTGTTATCCTATAATGTACTCTCTTTGTCACATCCCGGAACAATTTTATTATATCACCTTTTAAATATAATAAATTTAGCGGTCATTTGGTAGAGTGCATTACAAAAAATAATGCATATATTAGCTTGTACAGTACTAATACCTTATTTGATATACTTTTTCAATCTATGTATAACTAACGGTTGCCGATAACTAATTCTTAGAAATCCTTAGTATTAGTAATACAATGGGTTAGTATGGTTAAAAACACAATTGTCTCAAAACCTTTTACATATTCTTTCCACCATGTTTGTGGATGATATTTTTGTAAATAAATATTTTATAAAAAAATTACACAATGCATATTATTTTTAATACACCAAACCTAACACTACACAATGCATATTATTTTTAATACACCAAGCCTAACACTACATAAGAAAAATCTTAACATAACTAATGCAAGCATTAGTAATGCAAATATTACTAATACATCATATTTTGATGTATATTAATGCTTTGAGAAATGACTGAAGTTAATAATAAGGGTAATTTGGAAACTAAATGATAAATTATCTCTTAATTTTCCAAATTAGACAAGTAAAAGTGGATATTCTTAGTATAATGGACAAGTAAAAGTGAATAATTTGAGTACTCTCTCTGTCCATCTTGACTTGTTCAGTATATTATAAATAGCTGTCCAACTTCTACTTGTTCAATTTTTAAAATCAAGAGATAATTTACTATTTTGTGACATGTTTGGTATATTATAAATAGTTGTCCAATTAATAGGGGTGATAGAGTAAATTTATTCTTTTAAGATTTTTGTAAATTAATATATTTTAAATAGATATTTAAAAAAAAAAACACCAAAAAGGTAAAATGACTGAAATTTTATTGAAAGTTCTAAGAAACTATAAAATAAGTGAAAGATGTATATAGATACCCTTCATCCCTTTACGTACAAGATGAAAACTTTTTCTAGTCTTTCTGACAATCATTCATCAGATAAAAAGAAGAAAGAAGGAAGGATATAATATTTGTTATAATGAATCAATCGCTATCAAAGAGGAGTTCACCTTCAACCACATCACCATTCATATTTTCAGCATTTATAGTAGTCCATCTAACTTCATCACCAATCTCCGCATGCCTATGTTATCATGGTTCGCACAATATAACCTTTTCATTACCTTGTTAACAAAGGTGAAAAGCGCACCCTAGGCTTTAAGTGCAAAACACAAATAAAGAATGGACTTTAATGAAGAAGAGGACAAATAGAGAAAATATACAAATATATATGTGTAGTTCAAGATGAATAATTATAATCATGGACAACAAAAATATGGACAAAGAATTAAAAAAAATATACAATGAAGTGAAATATCAATTATTTAGTGTCTTATCTTCAAGATTATGTTCATTGACAGGGAAAAGTATGTGTTAGGACACTTAAGCACATGCTAAGTGCAGCAAAGTGCTCAACTTGTTTTGTGCGTCGCTTCAAGGCTTAAGCAGTCCTTTGACGACACTAGCATAAAGTTGTAAAAGTGTAGAGGGAATGAATTAGTTTCCTAGTTTGAGTTTTCTGCAGATTGAATATCGACTATTACATTTAGGTAGTGCAGCAGGTTGGTCATCTCTTCCCCTCCTGCCCCCCCCCCCCCTTTTTATTTGGTGTGTGTGGGAAGAGGGGGGGGGGGTGGAATGGTAACACACTTTCTGAGGTGTAAATTTTGCAGACTTATTCTATCTTTTGATTTTGAGAATGTACGATTCTTTTTCTCTAAATTTGGATTTTTCTTCTTTTGTAGGATGGCAAAGTCGGAAACGGTAGTATACTGGTGCTTGCTGAGGATGTTATGGTACCAGTTAGTGTGGTATATAATGCAATCAGTATCTTGAAGAGAGAGGGAGTTGAGAAGTTGGACCCGATGATTATTACTCAAGCTTCAACTCATAGTAATTCTCTCCCTTATGTGTACTGAACTGATACTTTTCCAGTCTGCTCATGGTGTGACCATGAGTGACTCATTTTGTTTAATGTGTCAATATTCAGCTAACTTCATTATCAGCGTTCTTTTTTTTGTGTGTGAGAATGAAAACCCTGTCAGGGTTCATACTTCTTTTATTCTCATTTGGGATGTGCTTTTACATGATGATACTGTTTTCTAGTCTAGATGGATTTTCTGACGTTCTTGGCTTCGTCCTTCTTAATTCCGTTTCTATGTAACACCTATCAAAGAAAAAGTTCGTTGCTATGGCTGTAACTATCAAAAACGAAAGATCACTGCAATGTTCTCTTTTAGGTTGTATTAGATGGATTTTTTCAAAATTTTGTTTTTGGGATTGATTGATGAAAGAGACAAGGTAGTATATTTTATGAAGTGGACAGGATGAATGGTCAGTGATGACAACTGTAGAGTTCTAAATAGACTCAATTAAAGGGTAATGCTGCAGCATTATTTCATCACCTTCCCAACTCTCAACTGGTTGAGCTGGTGGCCTTTTTTGTCCCTCCAATACATCAAAAGACTAGCAGTGTATGTTTTAGACATGCTTATGCCCTGAATTGAAATAAAGCTCAGGTAGAGTGCTTCACTTCCCTTTGATGGTGCTATAGTGAAGCCAAAAATAACATGCACGTCATCATCCACGGGCTCTCTCTTTAAGAGGATAGCAATAAACATTAATATAGTGCTAAAAGAGTTATATTAGTTGCTATGAAATGATATGATTTCATTTATTTTTTTTTGTGACTAGGAGTAAGAATTTGGAAATTTTAGTTATAAAAGAAAAAGAAGTTGGAGATTATACTCCAGAAAAGATAAATTGAGTCTACACATCTTAATAAAAAAATTTAAACTGGTTTTGGACTTGACTGACAAATTTTTACTTCATATTTTGGTTGATTATATTTTTTTCTCAATGCTTTGGTCCACATAATTTATGTTTGTTTCTACAGCTATATATACTTCTTGCATTATATTCACATACACATCTTCGGTGTTGCCTGTATTTGCTGAAAACTAGCCTTTAATTGGGCTTTGTGCTCAAAGCCCTTGTGGATCTTGATGCTTTTCTAGGCTTTTGGCCCTTGACAAGTCTGAGCACTAGCGTTTTGTTGTATGCAATATCAAAGGCAACCTGGTACACTAGATTGGAGTGTGGAGCCAGTTATTGAGAAATCCTTTTGTCTTGTGTATCTATATGACGTAATTCTTTTCTTCGTGTGGATCAAATGTCTGAATCTTTTTTGAGAAGTAAATGACTGGATCAAGTATCTTAATTGAGGGGGAAATATCAATTTCTGGCTCCAAAATCCAAGCGGTAGCAATTTAAAGCATTTGGGGAATTTCTGGTGAGCAGTTTTGGAGATAAAGACCAGGCTTAAGGAAGCTGTTTGAATAATTGGAAGAGAATTGTGTGGACAGGAGGAGCTGACAATAACAGAGGAGGAGTTAAAGATGTAGCAGACCAATTTAAATAAAAAAAAGGTAATCCGATGCACAAAGCTTTCCCTATGCGCGGGGTTCGGGAAGGGCCCGACCACAAGGGTCTATTATACGCAATCTTCTACAACCTCCTGGTCACATGACAACAACTTTACCAGTTATATAAGGTCCCTTCAATGCTGACCAATTTAAATGAATATGATAAAGAATGACAACTTTTATTTTTTTTTAATTACTTTTATAATGGCTACAGCCTTGCATGCTTCATGTAATAGATTATTAACACAGAAACAGAAGAAGCTGTTCTTCACCGTAATTTTGTCATAGTATATGAACTTGGTACATAACAGAGGGAGAGAAAGGGTGTAGGTGGGTAGCATGTCTGGAGAAAGTGGTAAGAGAGGAAAATTGTGTCCTTCCTATTATTCTTTTTCCTTTTCTGCGCCACCACGACTTAAGTATCGGCTACCTCTGTTTGGTGTGCTTGCGCTTTGACAGAGGCCCATGAGAATGTATTCATTTATCCCGCTGTTAACATCTGGTTATTACAGGTCTGACACTAGTGGACTCTGCGTCTACGGATATTGTTGCTCTCATCTGTAAGTCCCTTGAGTTTCCTAGTTATAAATTGTGTGGGGACATCTCAAGAGTGTTGAAGGCTGGAGGAACAGTCCTACTTAGCCTAAGTTCTCAATCTGCCTTGAAGGCGAGTGAATTATCACTTAGTGCATATCTTTTCGTGGAGAATTTGTATGGGGGTGTGAATTGTCCTTTTATCTGAATTGCGGGCAAACTCCACCCATGAGCGCAGGTTGTTATTGGCTGGACTCTCTGATGCACAGTCATCCGAAACTGGCCACACTATCGTGGTTAGTATTTCATCCACGTCCTTGTATTTTGCTTATTGTCTTCCTCCACATCATTCCCCCCTTCAACATTACTTTCCTTCTTTCATTTTAACTTGTGGTAACTCTTGTTTTTGTAAATAAAGTTGTCATAAGATTCTTAATATCTATTTCATGGCATTAAATTTATTCATGGCGTTATTTTTGTTGGTCCTTATCAAAAAATGGCTTTATTATTGTTGGTGTGGCAATAATGCTACTCTAGTCTAGGCGCTGATAATATAGTTCTGACGGTTATTCAGGTTTTCAACTATGACCTAAGCCTTGAAGTTGGTCTTTAATAGGGACACTTTCATTGAATCTAGTGTTTGATAGGAGTCACTTTGGCTTGGTTAAATATTCTATAATTTGTCATAGGGATACGCGTGAAATTTAGAGAATCCCTAGTTTTACAAAACCTCTACTTGTCTTAAATGATAAATTAAGCAGTAGAATGAAATGGTCCCAAATGCGGAATGGATATAGAGGATTCACAGAGCCGACCCCGATTAGTTTGGATTGTGACATGGATGTTGTTGTAAAAGAGCCTTGAAGTTATTGATCTTGACTTAAAAAAGTCACATGGCTACTTTAATCTGTAATCAGTTAACAGCAAAGAAACCTTCATGGAAGGTTGGTTCATCTTTCTCTATCAAGAAAGTCACGAAAAGTTTACCGAAAGTTCAGATCGATGATGATTCAGATCTCATTGATGAGGATAGCCTTCTCTCTGAGGAAGATCTGAAGAAACCACAATTGGCAAGTGTTAAGATAAGTGCACTAAGGTTGTTTAATTCTGACATTATTAGTTTGCAGTTGTATATTAAACCGAATTTGCTGCTTACTTGGTGATGCAGGTGATGATTGTGAAGTTGGAAAAATGAAGAAAGCATGCAAAAATTGTACGTGTGGACGGGCTGAAGCTGAGACGAAAGTGCAACTTGGACCAACTGCTGAACAACTGAACAATCCTCAGTCTGCCTGTGGCAGTGTATCGTTTCTTTTATAATCATTTATTTCGTATAGTAGATTACTCTTGTCGCCAAAATTACTTGGAATTTCCGTTCTCCCAAAACACTTCATCTCTTTGAATGGGAAAGTTTCTTTTCCAAGGAAGCAAAATGATGTTGACTTGTTGCAATTTTGTAAAACTATTAATTATTTAATTTCTGGGAAAAAATCCTCGTATATAAGTGGTGTAGAAAAGTAAACAGTACACCAATATATGGTTTTCCAAAAAAATACATCGTCTTTTTTATTTCGACCATAGAAAGAGCATGTTTGGATTGGATTGGCTTAATCTAGGTGCTTTTAAGCGAAAATAAGTTAAAGTACTTTTGTAGTGGTTGGGTAAGATCAGAAGTGCTTTTAAGCGTTGTTTTAACTAAAAAGTTTTAAGGTAGAAATCTTACTTATCGATTTTGATTTATAAGCCACAAGCTATAAGCCCATGTAAACATGCTTCTTAAAGAGCAGTACCCTAGTCTTTCTTATAATCGTTGAGGCGATGGATGGATCCAAGCGGGGTAGAGGTAGACCAAATAAATATTTAAGGAAGGTAATTAGACATGACATGGAGCAGTTACAGCTTAACGAGGACATGACCCTAAATAGAAAGTTGTGGAGAATGCGTATTAAGGTAGAAAACTAGTTGGTAGGATTGTATTCTCGTTAGTAGATACGCATGATTTGTTTTTGATAATCATGTTAGGAGTCCTAGTGATATGCTGGCAGTGTCTGTTTCTTGGAGTTTTAGAGAGATTATTGCGTGGGGGTCTGTTTGTTTGTAGCATTATTCCGTGGTAGTCTTTTTTTTTTCTACTTTCTGTTGTTTCCTGTACTATTTAATGATTCTATATTATGCTTTTCTTGGATTATTTTTGTCTTATGGGGTCTATCGGAAACAATCTTTCTATGTCACATCTAAGGTAGTGGTACGGACTGCGTACGCTCTACTCTCTCCCGACCCCACTTTTTAGGAATATACTGGGTTGTTATTGTTTCTTATTATCGTTGCTTGGCTTTAACTAGGACCCCATGACTTGTGGCCTTTTGCTGTTGCTATTTTCTTAAGAGCTTTTCAACTATACCTACTTTGTTTCTTCACCTTCTAAATTATTTTATAGTCATACTCTATTGGAGAAGCAAGGAATACTCCGGATTTATAGGAGTGAGTACTTTGGTTGAGTAGTTTCCGTAGATAATGATAACCAGTGCACGTTGGCTGTCATTATTGCTAAATTTGTGTTATTTGGTCGGTTGATGCTTATAGTGTGGTTAGCAGACAGCTGAACAATTAGTTGGTTTCTTTATTGAACCCTCCCCTCCCTATCTTGATCTGCTATTGAGTTTTATAACTGGTTTTCTTTTTGATTATGTATTCTCTTGGACATGTCTGCAGTGTGGTCTAGGTGATGCTTTTCGTTGCGGTACATGCCCTTATAAGGGTCTTCCTCCATTCAAACTTGGTGAAAAAATGTACATGTCAAGCACAAACTATTTTCGAGGTTGCATTTTAATATGTTACGTACAAGAGCAGAAGATTGTAGTACACACAAGGCAACAATTACTAACATTTTATAGTAATAACGTCAGTGTTCATTGTGAACATTTTTTTTACCAAAAATTGCTTGTGTTGTATATACTAGAGGAATGGGGCAAAAATTAAAATAAATATAGTGTATGCATTTTAACCTTGAGAACATGTGCCTGTGGCCATGACACTTGATGAGGTGCTTCAAATACTTTGGGAGTCATAATCTTTGGTTGATTTCATTATGTTCTTGTTTGCATTGTGATGAGCCAAACCAAATTCTGACACTAGTCTCTCACTCCTTTGGCAGGTAACACTTTGTGGAAACGCTGACATTTAAGTAGAGTCTTATTAGATTGCAAGCGTTATACTGGGGTCAAAGATTTGTTAGTTTATTCTCTATGAGACTCCGGTCGACAGCAGTGAAAAGATGTGGATTTACATGACACAATCTTTTTCTATTATAGTGGAACCTAAGGCTGAGGGAGAAGATTGTTTAGTCACTACAAGTTTTTATTTCGACGATTTTTGTATTTAACAGGTTTTTTTAAAAGCATTGAATTCATCAACTCCTATGGTAATTTTCGATCTTTATTCCTAAGCAGCAGAGATGGAGGCCATTTTATGGATCTTTTCAGATTAAATTATTCAACATTTTATAAAATAAAAATGGAACATTGAAAATCAATGTAAATAAAATTATCTAGGGCTCCAAAATCAAACACGTAAGCTACTTATATAGTTGAAATTCTCCAAAAAAATTAAGGATTCATTAAAAAGTGAAATAGAACTCAGATTAAAATAAAAACAAATGAGGACATGTTTGTATATACATTGCAGAAAATTTATAAAAAAAATCACTGATTTGCTGTAGATTTCACCTTAACATGTATTTATTTAATTTCTATGGTTCTTTTAATTTAATTTACACTACTTTTATTTTGTCATCTTCTCCTTTATTATAATTCTTTTGTTCCTGTTAATTATTTATTGTAAGAAGTTGTGTTATAATATTATGTTCATATATATCATGTAGTTTGTTTTTCCTTTATCTTATTGTTTAGAGTATGTTTTCGTGTATTAATAATACCAATATAAGTTTTGACTTTTGATAACGATTACTTGTTAATTTTTAGTGTGATGTTGCGTTATCATGTTCCTCATTCTATACATTTTTTTCTTAAAAAATTTAAATTATTTTTAAAAAATTTTACTTTATAATATAACGCACACACACAAATTTATGCTTTCTATGTATATTTATTATTAAATAACGCGATGTACACGTGTAAAGCTCGTACAACTAGTATAAAAAAAATAAAGCTCGGAGGATGATAAAACTCTCACATAATTTAGAAGTGTAAATAATATAAAATAATTGGATTAATAAAAAAAAATAACCTCAGGTAGTTTAAACGTTTCAGTGACGATTTCACCCTCATTTGAAGGGACTCTCATGCATTATCCCTTTAATTTTTCAGTTCAAGAATGAAGCAATAACCATACAAATGTTTTTGCTAGCCTTCGAGTTTAGTTTCAAGAGTTACATACTTTTGTTCATAAAGTATGATAAAAATTAAATACATAACACTTTTAAAAGTATAGTACAAAATATAATCCTTTTTCCTTGATTATTAATTTGTAAATAAAAGAACACTGTAATTATATCTTTCTATTTTGATAAATAATTTTTTTTTTCCTACTAATTTGAATTTGGTTCTTCAATATCAGTCAGCACCTATTATTGGTTACTTAATTCATTTGTTATTATATGCTTACCTACTTCATTCTTTCTATTTAGAAGAATAACTCTTCACTTAGTTTAAATTCAAATTAGATTTGAAGGGACAAGTCCTAGAAATTTAGTTTAAATTCAAATTAGATTTGGAGGGACAAGTCCTAGAAATTCAACTTTGAAATAAAAAGTTTGTGCAAAAAATAAAATAAAAAATAACATGTTGGAATAACAAAGGCTTTTAAAAGTAGGGAAGTTTGTGGGGAGGGGCTTGGAAGGTTGAAGCAAGAGACTAAATATTTTAAAATTTAAAATTAAATAAGTCAAATTTTTATATTAATAAAGAATGTTTTACAAACAACATGCAAGATAATGACAACAAAAACTGGCTCATATCTATTAAAAGAACTTAGTGATATAAACAAGGTACTGAATTTAAATTAATAAGTGATCACCATTATGTTGCTATACCAAATATCATATTTAAATCTTATTATTAACTCAGAGTATACCTGTTAATGGGTTGATTCGAGCTCTGTCGGTTTATAAAAATTGGCCTGCAACGGTTGGTGGTTTAATTTCGGTCCTGTACCAAATAGCTGGGCTAAGTTGCTTGATATGAACCAATTCAATCATTATAACCAGTGTTTGGAAAAAAAAATTAAACGCGTTTAATTCATAGAAATATATAATTATATAGTTTAAAATAGTACAACTATACAAGAGTTATTAATAATATTTATATATATATACTAAAGATATATATATTAAATATACTAACGATATATATATTAAATATACTAACAATATATATTATATACTAAAAATATACACAAAATATACTAAAGAGATATAATATATACTAATTATATATATTCATTTCGAAAAAAATTAATTTCTATGGTTCTTTTAATTTAATTTACATTTTGTTCACTATGGATGTAAGAATGGGTTGAGAAGACATAAAAAAATAGATGATTTGTGTAAGGCAATGTTATTTAATTCAGACCGGACTGGTCGATTCGACCGGTTCATTTGGAAATCGAACACTAGATTGGTCCCGTCCTCGTTAAGAAATCTCTAAGAAACAATTCGGTCAAATCCGATCAAGAACCCGGTTCAACGGGCCAAAACCGAATTCCCTAAAAAATTGGAATTTTTGAAATATAAATGGGTAATTTTTTTTTTCAGCCCTACTTTTTCAGTTTTTAGTTTTTACTCTTTTTTTCCTCCTCCAGGTCCAGCCGCAGCCGCCCTCTCTCGTCTCCCCACTCCCCAGTCCCCAGCCGCGCCGCCCCCCTCGCTCCCCAGCTTCTCCTCCCTCGCGCCTCCAGCCGCTTCGCGCGTCGCGCCTCAGCCCTCAGGTAAGATGTATTATCCATTTTGAGTAAATAAATAGCAGAAGTTGTGAGTTGTAAGTAAATAAATGGCAGAAATGGTTGGCAGGGTAAAGAAAACTAGAAAAGAAAAGAAAATTAGCATTTGCAGGCAGGCAATATTCATTTATTAGTCTGTTTTTTGTTTCTATTAAAAGAAAAGTCAGAATTTGAGCCTGTAGATTGATGTTGTTTGAGTATGCAAATGAGTAATCTAAGAGTAAGCTGGTTCTTCATCACTAAGCACGAGATGGTTATTTGTTCAGAAGCTGATCATTTAAAGCTATTTTCCTGTCAAAGTTGTGAGCTTTCTAATCTAATGTGGTGTTAGTTGCTTTGTTTGACTATTTAGATACATAAC
>JBDJHY010000106.1:13710112-13722230 GCA_039654485.1 Withania somnifera | reverse complement strand
GCGTAAAAGCGTAAATGAAGAAAGAAGAGAAGGGGGGAGGGGGTTAATGAAAAAGGAGTCAGTCACTAAGTTCTCAAAATGTACCCTACCAGCACCCAAACCTTCATTACAAGCCGAAAAAAGTCCTGACGTAGTTCAAGTTAACCAGTTGAAAACTAAGTTAGATTGATAAGGGCAAGCCTATGGCTAGTGTGTGCACAATTAAATTTCTTTCTGAGTGTGAGTGATATTGTTCCAAGTACCATCGTAAAATAGTATCTATGTGTGTAAGGTACGTCTTTGTAGTGAGAGCAAGTAGATGACTATGTTGATCATAACTACATTACAACAACAATTTCAATTGATACAAGCCTTGTAAGAGGTAATTCATTTCATTGCTAGAAGTTGCAGTTAATAACGAAAATAGTTAACCAATTTGATATATTTCCAAATGATTGATGGGTCTGAGCTAATTTTTTTATGGGTTTGAAGTGTTTAGTTGTGTTGTTTCTTGACGACAAGCAAACGTTTTAGGTTGAAAGTGTTGATGTGACGACATTTGGCATCACATATTTTACTTAAAATAATGAATAAATGCATGTTCTTGAATAAATTTTGTACAATTTGATGTGTTTTTTGTGTCTGTACAAGGTAAAGCTTGATTTTGGAACTTTGGAGAAGATTACTGAAGAAATAAAGTTTTGAAGACAAACTGGACGGCTCGTCCAGCCCTGGAAGGGTCGCGCAAATTGTACTATCTAGGGAGATCAAGATTGTTTAAGAAACCTAGCAATCATCCAGAAATGGACAGTTCGTCCATAGGTTGCCGTCCCGGCCAGATGCACTGTTTAAGAAGGAAGGAGATGGAAGAATGGATGAACCACCTAACTTTGGACGGCTCGCCTAACATGGCACCATCTGTTGAGAATGTTACTGCTGAAAGTATGTGATGAACGAAACCGATGGACGAACCACCTAGTAGTGGATGGTTCGTCCAATATGCTACCCAAACCTGAGCGAAAATTACTCTTCAGTTTCAAATATTAAACTTGTACCCCTGTACTATAAATAGAAGAGTTAGACTATTTTTATTATGATTGAACGTTATTATTAATCAAAGATATTGGACGTATAATTCTCCATTGCTACAAAAAACACCCCAAGTGTGAGAATTTTTGGCTAATTCTTGATTGATAATTGAACAACAACTTTGGAAGAGAATTCGATCTCCTTGGTATGATATCTAGTGAGTTTTTTCTTTGTTATTGTCCATTTATAATCATGAGTGGCTAACTCCCCAATTCTAGGGTTAGGGAATCCATGGGTAACAAATCTAGGGTTGTGAATATAATCTTATTCTTTCATCTATAAGTGTATCAATACACAATCTCTATAATTTGATTGATTTCTGATGGTTACAAACACTAAAATATGCCTAAGTTTAGTTAGTATGAACTATATGATTAAACCTTGGTATTGAGATTATGACAAGAACTATAACTAGGATAATCATCTTCAGGTTATTAGTACCAAAATATTACATTCTTTTACAGCCTGAAAAGGTGTAAATGAGATTTGTCTAAGATAGGTTGAGAAATAATTAGTTGAATACATCATTAGTAGTAACTGCTATATTTATGAAAGATTGCAAGACAAGCAACATCCATAATCTAAAGATTTATTGATATTATGATGAACATAAATGGGTTTTTTCATTACTTGAAATTCGTTACTAAATACGTAGATTGATATCTGAAACTCAATTACAAACTGTTATTATATACAAATCCCCATATTTATATTTACGTCTCTAAGAAATAATCTACTATGATTAAATATCGTCATTCGACTTTAATTTGAGACCATATTCCCTGTGAGATTCGACCCCAACCTTGTTGGATTTTATATTTGACAATGACCATTTATATTTTTTTCGGAGGTGTAATTATAATGTCTTAGTACTTCACTATATTACTCCATAAGATTATGATTTCTGACTGGATCATTGTGAAACTTGGATCTCAACTCCAGCTACTCATTATATTTTTCGGCTTGAGAAGTAGCAAGTAAATCTGCATTTGGGGGCGTTATTTGAGTTATACACAAATCAAAAGATGATTGGTCACTCAAATTGTGAAGCATATATTGTATAGCTCTAGTAACCGCTTAAATGATGTAGAATTCGTCATGAAATCAACAATGTGGGTCCTTATTGGACCCTTAAACACAATAGATATGAACCCAAAAAAATTAAATTGTGAATCAACTGTATAATGTATGAATAAATAGGAATTACGAAGTATAAATATCATTTATTGAGTTACCTAAAAAAAGGGATATTTAATTTAAGATGTAATCTTTGATTGAAATCGTAAGATGAAATTGTGTGAGAGAAAAAAAAAAAAGTTAAAAGGAAATTGGGGGAGAGAAAGAATAAGATATTCTAGAAGTTAATAGAGAGAAAGATAATTAATACGACTAGTTGGACAAATTGTGCTTTGTATACATTTTGCATGGTAGACCCATGTTGGAATATCATTAAAAGTAAAATTGTAGGTGTAGATATGTACCATAATTATCTAGCATTAGTGTAACTTGTTGCCTAATTTTTTCAAATTAAACATGTTATGGTAGCTTGTATGTCCACAGTCCATATTATATAATGGGGAAAGGATATAATTATACAATTTTAACAAATTATTTTCACTAAATAGCCATGAAATTAAATTTCATGTTTTAGCCAATTGATACTCGGTGCATGCGGCCCCCAACCACTCCCACGGCACGTGTTGCCACTCCCTTTTTTTTTTGCTTTGAATTTTTTTTAAGAATCTTTTATTTCTTTTAAAAATTACTACTTTCTTTTCTCTCTATTTTTTTTGCTTTTAAATTTTTATTTAAAAATTTTTGCTCCAATTTCTAAAAAAAAATAATTACTTCTTATATTTTTTTTCTTTTTCCAATCCTTTTTTTAAATATTTTTTCACTGCTCGGTTTTTAAATTATTTTGACTCTTTATATATATATATAGATATATAATTGTAATAAGTATAATTTTATATAATAATGATATAGTTTTTATACACATTATATTCTATACAAATACATATTTTATATAATAATGATACAGTTTCTATGCACATTATAAACGAATAAATATATTCTATAAAATAATGGTACAGTTTCTATGCAACCTTTAGATGCAATTACATATATTATGCGTATACATATCTTATATAACTACTATATAGTTTTGATGCAAATTTTATGCATATTTTATAGACTCTATAAGCACGTCATTCTAATATTCATTTACTATGCAATTTTGGTATAGATTCTAGGAAAAAGGGTAAAAAATACTCCTCTACTTTGACAAATTGGCTAACTTTGTCCTTCGTTATACTTTTTGGCTAAATATACCCTTCTTGTTATGCTTTGTAGCTAAATATACCCCTATTGCTACTAAAGTTAATAAAAATACCCCTCTTTTTAATATTTCTCCACAATGACAAGGTACGAGCCTACATGACATGATGTTTTGGTGATGTGGATGCCACAAGAGGGAAATAGAGTTTTTGCACATTTTCGTTAATCCATGAACTTCTAAGTTTTTTTTCTTATTCTTAAATAATTTTTTTTAATTGTTTAATTTATCTAAAAAAAAATTTTAAAAGAGTATCCTTAATATGTTTCTTGGTCCTCATAGAACTTTATTTTTTCATCTAAAATTTTGATTCCAAGTCTTCTACAAATCAAAAAAAAAAAATTCCTACCTTGTTAGTCAATGGTTCTTCAATTTCATCATCACATTTTTCAAAGTGAACAAAAATAATAAGTTGGAACTCCACTCTTCCATATATACTTCCAATGGACATATATATCACTGAGTCTTACTGCTTCTTCCGAACCTGAGAGAATAGCGCTACACTTCACTATAGGAATACTTTGATTAGCAGGCTTACCACGAGAAACCTTGGCCTTCTCCCGAAACTCATATCCGTAAATAGATATATTAAATAATTAATAAAATTTATTTAAAAAATAAACAAAAATTTGAAATAAATAAAATTTAAAAATTTTGTGCTAATGTGGCATGCCACATGACATCTACATCACCCAAATGTCATATGATATAAGCTCGTACCTTGCCATTGTAGTTCAGTGTTAAAAAGAGAGGTATTTTTATTAACTTTAGTGACAGTAGGGTTATATTTAGCAACAAAGTATGACAAGAGGAGTATATTTAGCCAGAAAATATAAAAAAGGGCAAAGTTAGCTAATTATTAAAGTAGAGTGGTATTTTTAATCCTTTTTTCTAGATTCTATGCATGTTTTATGGTGTTTATGAGTAGTGAAAAAAAATTAAAATATATATAAATATATATTTTATATAATTATTATATAGTTTTGATGCAGATGTATATAATTTATAAGTATATTATTAAAATATTTATTTATTATGTAATTTTGATATAGATTTAATGCAGCAAGAGGAAAGAGATTGAGAGGAAAAGAAGGAACAGAGTTAAAAAGAAATTGGAAAATAATTCATTTTTGAGTCAATTATTTAGAAAAAAATAACACAGAGTGTCTTTTTCGGTTATATATTTTGGGCCCAATAACACTTTAGTAAGTGACCCAACTCCAACGATGCAACCTTACACGCCAACTTGGATTGGATATTGGAATATCTGCCGATGCTCTACTCCTACTATATTATATATAGGTACAGCCACCCCCATCGACATCTCACAGCTCTTCTTCCTTGTCCAATATTCTCGCTTTCTTATCAAGCTAACTAGATCCAATTTCCACCATGGCCTTGAAGGTGATATCTCTACAAAAACCCTTTCAATTTATGCTATGCGGAGATCAACTTTCGTTTTTAATTCTGGGTTTTATGTTATATTAGAATTGTTTCTGCGGATCTGTTAGTTTTCACTGTCGCCTGTGCTATATCCTGTCTGATTTTGATCCTTCTTTGAGTGTTTTTTGTGGATTCTGTGTTACGTGAATGCACGTTTAGAGATTCTAATTGTTTGGTTATTTGTACAATTTTATCCTTGTTAAAATATCTATGCTAATGATGATCATGATTTAGTCATTATTAGGAATTTGTACAGTGCTTTTTTTAGCCTTCTTTAAAGACAAAGATGTATTGTTTCTGGTTCACAACTAGTTGTCTACAATTTCATCAATGTTTTGAAGATGGGAGTTGGTTTTTGAGATTGTAGATATCGTTGGCGATAAATATGGTGTATCCATTGAGGCTTAAATCGATGACTAAATTTAGGGAACGAGACATTAGGATCGGAATGACTATTAGTTCATATGACAATGTTAGTGGTGAAGTTTATCGAATTTCTAGGATGCTACATGGACCAACTTCTGTGTAAATAGTCTAACAAAAATTGGAGATGAGGTTGTAGCACCGGCTTTTTTTTCTTACCTACCCTCAGTGTCTATTCTACTTTAGGACTAGTTTACATTCCCGGGTTGAAAAGCCGTGTTTCTTCCATTTGGGAAATGGAAGAAATTGACAGAAATCACCATTTGGTATTCAACCTGGCTTTGAATTCTCTTTGCTGTTCATAACCTAGTGGCTTTAATTTAGTCTCACCTATTTTAAGTGACTAGAAGAATGTTGGTTGGCCAGTTGCCTTGCACTAAAAGGATTTCTGTACCATAAATATATATGCTACTGAGAGGTTCACTAGCAAAATTTTTGATGGTGAAAGCATGGAAATTTTATTGTATTTTTAATTGTTCAAAGAAATAAGAAATTTTAGAGCTGGATTATGTTGAATCGTAGCGTAACAGACGGGGCAAGGCAGTTAACAATAAATGTGTGTCATAACACCTTATCAAAGGTTGTATCTGGTGCTTCACTGTGATGTAAATAGTAGCATTTCTAGAAGAGGTAAAAAGTGAGACGGAATTAGACAAAAATAATCTCACTAGTCAAAGATATGATGAAGAACTGAAAGACAGCAAGTAATTGTCACTCGAAATTTGCTGTTTTTTAACATGGCAGAAGCAGAATGCGGGCCACCAAAGTCTTTTACAATGTTGAGGAATGTATTATTTATTTGTGCTTCTTTTGTCTAAACTTTTGTAGACGCTCTTTGGACTTAACCATGAAATAGTCCACCAATGAATTTGAACTTACATATTTGATACCCTGAATTGGAAACTCTTCAATGACCCATTTAGGCACACTTTGTTTTTGTCATAGTTTTCCATAACTTGAGTTTCCCTGTCTCAAGATCAAGATTTCCTTCGTTAGCTCCACTTCCTTTTTGATGAACCACCTGATTTCATCTCCACTATCCTACTTTATCTTTAGGAAAGTACTCCTGAAAAAGAACTTTGCATCTACTGCTAGGCACAACTTTTACTGAAATATTTGGGTTTCAGGAGGAATTTGAAGAGCACGCCGAGAAAGCTAAGACATTGCCTGAGAGTACCACCAATGAGAACAAGCTAATTCTTTACGGGCTTTACAAACAAGCAACTGTTGGCAATGTCAACACAAGTGAGTATTAGGCTTGAAATGTCTTACGCATATGTACTTGCTGATCTTCATGTCTCAAACTAGCTACAATTTGTTCTTATTTCCATTCTAATTTTATGGGCAGGCCGTCCTGGTATATTCAACATGAGAGACAGAGCAAAGTGGGATGCATGGAAGGCTGTTGAAGGTATGTGATGTAACAGCACTCAGGCTGACTTTTTCTTGGCCATATGATACACACAACTAACTGCACTATGCATCTATGGCAGGAAAATCCACCGAGGAAGCTATGAACGACTACATTACCAAGGTGAAACAGTTGCTGGAAGAAGCTACTGCCTCAGCATAAGGTTCTGTCATCTATGCTGTTAAATTGTTATTGGACTGTAATCTTATTTCCCATTGTCTTTTCTGGTGTTAGAAGCAGGTGTATGCATTTACCAGGCTGCTTAAGAATACTGTTACAAGTATGTTTGAACCTTCTATCAATAAACCAATAGAATTTTGAATTTGGTTTCTTTATATTGGGTTGATTGACAACTTGGTTAAAACCTGATTGCACTGCTTGATTTTCAGAGTAGCTATCTATTATCCTTGATTGATGGATGAGGCTGATCCATTGATGCTACTTGTTGAGTCTTGATCTCATCCCCACAGCCTCCTGAGTTTTAACTCCTTTTTCAATTTTTTTTTTTGAAACTCGTACATCTAACTCTAAAAGTAACATGAAAACTTTTCCTAACAATATCTAAAAGTTAATTAGTTAAGCGACACCAAGTTAGAAATTTTAACAAGCTCCCAACAAAAATGTGAGATTTGTAACTATGTATTGCCAAGCGAATGGTCAAATAAAATCTGGAATTTTGCAACTACCTAACCGAACTTCAGAATCTTTGGTCTGGGATTGGAATTTTCAGAGACATACTTTAACAAAACTAGCGAAGCCAAAGTTTAGAGTTCATATAAAGGATGTCTTAAGTTTGGGACTCACCGAGCCTCACTTCAAACAATACTGTCCGAAATTTGCTTGCACAAGCAAATCCCTAACTTCAGGCATTTGGATTAAAATCAGGTCTTTGCAAACTTAACTTCAGATACCATATGTCCAAAACTTGCAAATTTTAATGACTTAAGTGGTAGGCCCGAATTCAACTATCTGTGCACTTGACACAGTCTAAATGAGCCCCTGATCCACAAAATTTAATGTTTGCCAGATTTAAGAGGACACTACCCAGTTACTTAGGACCACATACCATCCCTTTCAAGCTAGGACAATTATTTGAAATCTCAACTGGAGAAAGACCACGACCAAGGAAACTAGTAAATGACAAGCATCCAGATCAGGAACAGTAACATCCAGCAACAATTCTGTCAAAAATTTCATACTTTGATGTGTCATGCTCCTTAGTACTTTAGCATTAACAGATTGCTTCTGTAAAGCAAATTTATGTGCATAATCTGCTTATCACCTTCATCCTGTGCGTTAAGTTGGGAAGAAGTCACATTGCCCATCTTGATATTATCTTGTTAACAGAAAGGAGCTATATACGCCATTTCAATAGCATGGAGGACGAATTCATCAAAAGAGAAACTATATTACCAATCATGATTTTACCGTGCTTGTTTAACACAACTATTGAACAAAAGGATATCTAGATATATAATAATCCCTTACACGAGAAGCACCATCTCGGGAAAGGATTCCCTCTAGATCACCAATAATTCTGGCAAGCCATATCTCTAAATTCCGTTGGATTTCTTTTAAGTTGTTCCGGATGGAGTCAAAGGATCGCTTAGTGGCTAGTTGAGCTTGACCTTCAACTTCATCCCCAAAATAACTTTTTCCAGTCTGTAGTACCATCAGCTTCTGTCCAGTTTCAGCTGCATGCTGCTGAAGTCGGAATGCTTCTAGCAAAAATTCCGTCTGTCTTTGGGTCTGGAACTCAGGACTCAGCGTGGATTCACAAGGATCACTCACCTGCTGCTAAGAAGGATATCATTTGTAAGGCCGTATTGTGCAAGCCAAGAGTATAGCCCAACATCTAAATATTCGAGTCAGCATATGTAAGCAAAGACTAATTTATTACCTTCCCTAACTTTAGGGATGGATGAGGTAATCCATTTCACATACAAAAAAAAGAAAAAGAAAAAAGATGTGTTGTACGAATTTCTTGATCTTGATTTCTTTTGAAAGAACAACATACTGTCCATTCTTGGAGTATTAAGATTGCTTTGAAATCCATGCACTGAAATTTTAAGCAATAAGCTTGCAGTAATTACCATTCTTCTGCATAGATCATCCATCTTGCCTGCAAGAGCTTGGTATCTCTTCACCTGCTTCCGCGTTGATGATGGCATCTTAGATAAATCAGTCTTCTCAAAATTTTCCAAATTCAGTAACTCCTGCTCAAGTAACTTTAGTTTGGAGGAGACTCCTGTTGATTCACCATCTATTTTCCAAGGGGCCTCCCTTCTGAAAAAAGCAAAAAAGATCACCATAGTTAGTTGCTTCAACGTCAAAATGCAAACGTTTAAGCATTTCTCTGATCACAGAATGTTTACCTTGCTACAAAATGCTTTAAATGGTGAAGCGAATCGACAGAATCATACTGCATATCCTGCAATAAGAAAATATATTTTCTTAAGATCCATTCACATCCTAACTAGCAAGCTGGAATTTACAAAGATAGGTATGACACTTTAACATAAAAAGAAGAGGCTGAAGAAGAGTCAAAGAACCTCGTCTCTCCTATCATCCAAGCTTGAACCTAGAATTCAAGCATTTTGAACTAGACATTTATTTGTCTATTTGCTCTAACACTCTTAAATGACTTTAACCTTCACCAGCTCATAAGGCATAGATCAACCAACTGTTAGGTTTAAATATCAGGTTGTCATGTGTTATCTTTAGCCTTTCCATTCAAGTTGAAGATGACATAGTGAAACGCTTCAAATTTTCCTCTGGATCCAAATAAACAAAAAGGGTGCCCACACCAAGGTTAAGGAAATCTAAATCTTTTCTTTTTTATGATCAAGAGAAAACTGACAAGGAAAATCTAAATCTTCAATGTTTAATTCTCAGGAAGGATGGAAGATGCAGCCACAAATTGATTGTCTGATCTCTACCTAGTCCAAACTCGACACATTCACCAAGTTTAGGCAAAATGTTTCAGTGATCCTTTTGAAGGGGAAAGATAAGTGCCTGGATTAGAGGCGGCTTTAGGGAGTTCAAGTTCATGGAGGAACTTGCTTTAATTTGATATTATATAAAGCATTACCAAAGATGATGTTGTAGGAAAAATAAAATTCAGACAGACAAGGACGAGATACAGCTTGCAACAAGAAAGGGAAAGGACATCTTTCCATTGAGGTTGGTTAATCTTAAACAGAAATATAACAGATCGACTATATATTGACTAATAACAGCCCATCATTTGCTGATACAAGGATCCATATTCACCAGACCATCATTGAACTTATCCAACCGAAGGGGATATATAATTGGATGCCATTACTTGGTGAAAGGTCGGTGTTCTATGCCAATAAACGAATTTCTGGAGTTAATCCATATATATCAAAAAAAGCAGAGAAAGCCAGCCAGTCTTGTACCACATTATAACAGCACTTACCATAACCTCAAATAGTAACAGCTATATAGAACAAAAAGTCTCCCAAGAATGGATGAATCATACCTGCTGCCAAGGACTAGCTTTTTCAGCCCAAAACTTAGAAGCAGAATTCAAGTACTCTGAGTTGAACCCATTACTCTGTCCATAAACACCACTCATTTGTTTAGCATTAGGAATCCCATTAGCCAAATAACACTCTTCCATCCCCGGCCCCAAATCCATCCCTTCTGATATCCCAACTTCCCCAAACCTCAAACCCATTTCAGCATAACAATCCCCAACATCATCACCCTCCCCACCACCATATCCACTTGCACTTATTTCCATCTCACAACCCCTTCTACTCATAAAGTTCACCATTTCATCTCTTTCACTAATCTCCCTTTTCAAGTCCTCAATATTATCCCTTAACTCACCTTCCACTTTCTCAAACTGCTCAGCTCTCCCTTTTAACTGTGCTATCTCTTCATCACACCCATCAATCTGCTGTAACAGCCTCTTCTCTTCTTGCTGCCAAGCATGTCTATGACTTGCAAAGATTTCTACAACTCTTGCATTTGCCTTTGCATCCTCTTTTCTCCTGAAAAGTAACTGCTTTAGCTGTTCTTCTGTCTCAATAAACTGAAAAATTAGCTCCTTGTTGTGGTTCTGAAGTCTTGCAACTAAAGAAATAGCATTCTTGGGTAAAAACCCAAGAAAGATAGCAAAACTTAGACCCAAATAGGAGGAGAAAATCTTCTCAAAGTGTTTGTTGTTGGGTTCTAAGGAGAAAAGTGATATGGGGTTTTCTTGTTTTTGTTCTTGTTCATGGTGTAGTTCTTGTTCATGTGCAGCCATTACTGGAAAGTTGTCTCAGTGTATGCGTGGGGAGTTTCTGAGGTAGCTTTTGGGGTCACCTTTTCTGTTCTGGTTTGGGATTTGGTGATTTCTATTAACAAGTCACTTTAGGCTCGAAGCTTCTCCCATGTGACCTTTTGTTTGTGGTCTCTTTTGCTGATTAGTTCTTTTCCTTAGTTTTTTTGGCAAAATTGTAAGAAAAGTGTTTGGGAATGAAATTAAAAGAGGAAAGTGGATTTTTGAACTCATCAAGAAACTTTAAACAAAGTTAAATTACTTTTGTGATTGTGTTTAATAGGCATTTTTACATGTGATATGACGTTTGTCATGTGAAATCATGAGATGAATTTAGTCTGGTACATGCGATTTATTCAAAGTGTGACTTGAAATTTCACATCATTATCATTTTTTAAATATAAAAATTGACACACAAGTTTATAATTTGTAAAAAAAGTTTCATTATTATTATTCTTATTAACTTTTAAATCATTTGCTATATCTCATGTAATCATTACCTCACCAACATAATCATATTGTCTTTCAAATTACGAACTTTATAGCTTTACACCTTTTTCTTAGAATAACTATACGTTTGTTTTGAATTTTTGCTTACTTAGTAAGATTGTATATATTTTGATAGCTTTCAAATTTTATGGGGTTTTTATATTTATAAAAAAAATATAATTTAAGAATCCCAAATTATATAGTCAAATAAAATTTCAATTACATCGCATATAATTTCGTCTCATGATTTTATTTCACATGAAAAAAGGGCCCCAATTATATACATTAAGCTTAGTTGAAATAGGACGTTTTTCAACTTAATTGAAATTAATTCATAACTTAAAGAAGTTGATAGATTATAAATGACCATTTTATCTACCAAATAAACACTTCAGAATAAGAATAGTTATTACGTGTTTAGTCGCGATCTTATCTTTTTCTTTTATCTTTTAGTAATTAAAAATATATATTTTTACAAGCTAGAAGTAAGGCGCCATACATTACCTTCTTTATACTAAACCTGATTCCCGGTCCGGGTCAGTCCGGACCATTTGGTCCATGGCCTGGCCGGGCTCCGGGCCGGGTCGGCACTGTTTCGGGCTGGGTCGAAATGAACCGGTCCAAATCGGTCCAAAATGGTTGATCCGGACCGGCC
>JBDJHY010000106.1:13686080-13707603 GCA_039654485.1 Withania somnifera | reverse complement strand
TGACAAGTCCCAGAGGGAAATCTTGAAAGTAATGGCCGCAGACACCACACTCCAAGAACAACCCTAGCTACCAAAGGTGATGGAGATTCCTTGCAAAATAAGAATCATCACCCTTACCTATAGCACTAGAAGAGGCCTCACTCACAGTCTGACCAATACTCCAACAACCTAACTCACCATGCTTAGCACTATTTGTGATTGGAGACGACACTATTTCAATAAAAACTTGAACCAGTTAAACTAGGCGAACTAGTGGTTGGACTTACCGTCGTTGTAAGAAATCTACAACAACATGACCATAGCCCCATACATATAACATGGCTCATATATATTCTATCCTCATAATATGATATAGATGAACCCACATCGACACAATGTCGAACTACTATCAAAAAAGGACAACTCAATATATGACCCAAGCTATGTCCACTAATACCATGTGGAACTGTTTGAACTGTCTGAGTCGGTCTAACAGGCTAACGCTTATCTCTCAATGCACTATCACCAAGACCACCCATAGATTGGGTCCTTAATCACCATCCACATATACCTCCTGACATAGATCCTTAATAATACTCGTGTGGACCACAATATAAGTGAAAGAATGGATTGTAGCTACCAAAGGCTAAAGTGCTAAATGGAGGGGTAAAATCAATCCAACAATAAAGCTTTGGGTCCTCTCATACTCAGAAGGGAAAATCAAAGTTATACATTTACCCAGCTCATTAAATCTAGCTCATACTCAGTAATGGATAATGAACCATGTTGCAGACCCCGATACTCATATCTCGCTTGAAAAGTACTTCCAACGTCGAGTGATATCCCTGATTGCAATACACCACTCATTGGTAGGAACAACCCAAGAAGTTTCTCCTGAAGAACTGGAGTAGCACTAAACCCTATTGGTGCTAACTCAGGTGAAACATAAGCTAATATCTAGAAAGCAGGCAGCTGCTAAACAAAAATAGGCTCGGTATAAACCACAAAGGCTATGATAGGCATAACAACTTTGATAGATTTAAAAATATAAGCACATATTTGACCTCAAAAATTAAAACTAAATCAGTATTTAAATAAATCTTTGGCTTATGGTGTAGTAGGTGTCCCATGTCCTGCTACTCTAGAAGATCGTGAGCTAGTCATCAACAAAAGAGTGAATAACAACAACAAAGTATAATGATCCCCCATGGTCATTTATGAGAAATATGTGATAATTTTCTTTCTAGATCTTTTTAGTAGCTGCCCCAAGTCATTTTTGACTCGTTGGGATGGTAGTTTGGTTCCCTGGTGACTCGATTGAGAAATATCTCAAATTATCTATTTTAGAGCCAAAAACTAAGTACTCGTTGACTAAAGTCAACTTTCCTACAAGAAGAGCTTGAAATTAAATTCTAACAGTTCTGTTAGCTTCAAAATGCAAAGAAAGTCAAGATTGGCCTTAAGTTTGTGTTTAGGGTTATCGTTTGCAATTTGTGCTAATTTTTTAATTTTGGTTAAGTTTAAGGCCTAATTTTAAGATTTAGTGGTATTTTGATGTTCGTAGTGTCAAAAAAAATTGGACTCTTCAATTAGTTTCAGAATGGTAAATTTAGGCTGCTTTGAACCTTGGTACGCCTCCTAAGGTGTCCATGCTCATTTTGGGTTAGTTTGTGGAAAGTTGGAATTTACTCATTTTGGCTAAGTCTTGGTTTGGGGATCATTTTTTCTCAAACGACCTTCGATATTTGTGTTTTTTATTTTGTTGAGTCCAAAATATATTTTTCATTTAAGGTAAATATTTGGTTATCCAAAATTAGACTCCATTTCATTGCCGAACCAATGGTTGAAATTTTTTTAAATTGTTGTTTTGATCGTACAAGCTCAGACCGATTTGTCGTTCAAAGTACCAATTCATCGTTGATTGATAAATCAGACATTGTACCAATAAATCAGTAGGTGCTAATAATTCATTCATTTTTATCGGTAATCGGTACCTTTCCTAGGGTTACCAGTACTAGGGAATATTGATTTATCGATCAAATGAATGACAAATCGGATAGTGCAAAGGTGTTCTTATTTGAGGAAATATCAATTTGTCAGCAATTTTTTTGATAAATTGATAACCTCCAAGATTGCAGTTCTAGGAAAATGCCGATTTATTGGCACAAGTGGTCGATAGATAGGTATCTGAGGCATATTTCTTCAGTTTCCAGCCTATTTTTGGCTTATTTTTTTATCAACTTTTTCTCTCATTTTCTCTCTACTTTATGTGTGATTTTCCTTGGAAACTTCCCCAAACCTCGTAGAAAGTTTTCTTGAAGATCTTATACGTCTTTCTCACATTTGGTAAGTTATTTTATCAACTTAATTCCATGAAAATTGGGTTTTTTTCCTCCATTGATGCCCTAGTCATGATTTCTTGATTTCATCACTTTTATCCGAAGTTGTTGGATAAATACTTTCTCATTGGGGCTATTTTACTTAGTAGTAATATTTCCTTTTTCAATTTCATCATATAATTCCATAAAGATCGAATCCTTAAATCCCTTTAATACTCTATCTAATCTGGGTTATTCAAGGGTCTTCCCTTGCCCGAGTTATGCTTAATTTTGGAGCAGGGTTTTGGGTAACGTTGGGAACCTCGTGACGATATTTGTTTCATTCTGAGAAGAAGGTCCCATAGGCCCAATTTTAGGCCCAGTCTGGAACTTAGTATAATAATATACCATTGGACTCATATTGATATATGGAATACTATTTTAATTTTTAGAGCAACTGGAGTTTGTTTGATATCAGTCGGAGTAACATTTGTAAGATTGAATCATTTTATCATCGGACGACAGGCATGCTCTATGGGGGTATCTCTAGGTTTATAGCTTTAAAAATTGTACTAAATATCATTCGTAGGTTAGGTATCTAGGTTCTTATAGTAACTTTGGACCTTTCTTTCGTCCGTTCCTCATTCGCTATCTATTTCTGAATTCGGATTAATATGGTGCTTGTGACCTAGAATTTTACCAGTGATGCCAGTGTGAGGCAAAGGTGGTTTTCATTTCATGTCTACATACTTGTTGATAGGCTGCACATGCATTATATAAGAGGTTGGGCTATTTGACTCCATTGAGAGTGGAGTGAGGTTGGGCCAGTATCACCACATGATTATTAAACCATAAAGGATAGAAACTAATTTTAGTAATAATGACAGATAATACCATAAACTAATAAATTGAAATATTCTAATAATAATATAAGTAAATAACATTTTAATTGTATTAGACTCGATAGTGTACCGAGCACCCGGTACTACTATTTATACTTATTTTTTACTAGCCTTTACACTCTGGCACCAAAAAATATCATTTGAATAATGAATGGTGGGACTTAAGACTGATTCCATTCGATAGTGAATACAGCCTTAGGAACTTTTGTCCGTCATTGTACGATAGTGAGTAGAGTTTTTCAATACTACCACATATACTGTTTCAGAGGATTTTTGATATAGTTCCTTCAAGGACTTTGATAATACATGACATTGAGGCATGTTGGACCATAACTTGCCAGCATTACGACTTTTGAGGTGTGGGATGCCATAACTTGCTGACATTATGGATTTTGAGGTATGGGATGCCATAACTTGCCGACATTATGGTATTTGAGGTGTGGGACTCCATGACTTGTCGATATTATGACTTACTGATACTCTTGATATATTAAGGCATTAAATGCTAGATATGGTACGTTGGAGGCTTATGGTATGGGATGTAAGGATATGATGAAGGTAGAGATTGTATTACATCATGGTGTGTATTTACATACTGCACTTGTTTTCTTCAGTATATCCCTAGTCGTGTGGGAGGCCAACTGGTGAGCCTGTTTAGTATGTACTCTATATTCCTTATGGGGGGCTTCATAATTTTTATATTTTTAATACATTACTATTATTACTTATGCATTTATATTAATAATTATTAGACAATTCTTATTACGTGGGTTATTATGCGTTGTATCATCTAGTCAGTTTTCCCTATCTTACTTGAGGTTACCGGTATATCATCCATGTTCTCTTACTATCCTTTTTGGAATCTTGATTAATTATTGATATTATTCACATATATTGCTGCAAGGATTCCTACTACGTCTTCCTTCATTGCCTAAAATCGTGTTATGTGATTAGCTAGCGATGACATGTTCTACTTGTTACTTAATTCCTATATGAGAAGATAGCTTCCATAATATACTATTTTCTTTTATGACCCTATTTATTTTCTTCCATTATTTACTTCTTTTATTATTACTATATGCCTAGCGGACCCTCAAAGCCTATCGGTTACAGGTTGCTTCGACATCTTGTACCCATACTACACTTGCCATATGCATATCCGAGTACAAGTGCCTCACCTTGATTTTAGATCCCTGTTCATGCAGACTCTAATGTTTTTCAGAGATTCAGATTGACCTGGAGTCTAGCTTTTCCTGCTTCCTATTAATATTAGATTGATCTCCATGTATTTTTGGAGATACATTTGTAGCAGACATTTGATTCCATATTTTGTACTTAGAGGTTTTGTATTACAGAGATATCGGGTTTTGGGAATTTTTAATTCATTATACTTCCGCTTCATTCATATATTGTTTATTATACTTGTGCTTTCTATTTTTGATAAAGTAGTCCTCCACTTTATCTTTGAACTACAGGGTTGGTTCTCTTACTGGTGGTATAGTAGGTGCCATCATAATCCGAGAAATCGGGTCGTGACAAAGTGGTATCAGATAAAACAAAATAAATTAAGTTGCATTTGCTTATTTTCAACTATCTATCGTTTCTCATAATTTCAAAATTTATATAAGTTAGTTCATCCCCAACATATAATGTTTAATCTGTTTTTATCCCCAAATACTCTTTCTAAAACAAAACCACACTACTCCCTCTCCAACCCATTCAAGAAACTTCACCATATGCCATCATTTATGTTCCTTCTCCTAGCCTCATTCTTCTCCATCTTGTAGAAAATTAAAGATATAGAAAGCAACACTTTTGACGTGGTTTTGATTGAATGAAATTTGAGCTAATGTTCCAAGGAAAAAGATGAGGTTTTGGATGTATAATTACACAGTGAAATCTTCAAATCGATTCGATTATGAACCAAATTCAATTCACCTATCCAATCTTGCATGTTGCCTCGTCTAAGTGGTTTCGACCATACATTCTACGGTTAGATGGCTGTAAACTTCTCATACCTTTTCAATACACCAACAATACTTGTTGCAGCTAATAGGATGTGGGTCATGTCATTGAGCCCTAAATTTAACTGGGCTACCAACCCAATAAGGCAAATCAATAGAATGTCATTTAACTCTTTTGGGCCAACAAAAATTTTATAAAAAGAAATGCTGTCCATGTCAATCTATAGAAGGCCTCACCATTCACACAAGTATTGCATGCCCTGTGAGACTCATAATTTAGAATTTTTTTTAGAGAAAACAAGATAAAAAGTGATACATCTTTCATGAATTTCACCAACTCACCATAATATGTTCTTTGGAGATTTCTGAATTTGAATTTAATTTTGAAAAAATAATTCTTGCAATAACTTATAAAAGAAATAATTGAGACAGAAGGTCGTGTGTTTGGATTAGCTTTTGAACCTATCAAGAAGCACATTACAAATATCTAAAGATAGATCTAAAATTTAAATTTATAGGTTCGACTTTTAAAATTTATTAGTATTAAATAACTAAATAAAATAATGAAGCAAGTCTAAGAAAAATAACTGAAACTGCAACTACCCTCGAAGGATGAGGACTCATCAACTATTGGAGACTAAACTATGAATATCTAGTCATATGTCTATTGGAGACTAAACTATTGGGATCATGTACCAATGAGATAGTTAAAACATATCAAAAGCAAAACTACGGGAGTTTCTTATAAAAATCACGTAAGCAAATGCGAAACTAGTGTCATATACCTAAACTGAAAAAGATTGTTTTAACCGATCAGAGTTAAAATCATAACATAAGGATCCTCAAGGACATCTAAAAGTTGCCACCTATGGTGCAACGTTGCTATGAACCTCGGGTTGTCTAAACCCTTGTTCTCTCGGTGCTATATAATTCTTTCAAATTATACTATTAATTTTCATATGTCAAAACTGCTCATGATCGTTCATGGCCTATTTGGGTACCATATCAATCATCGTATTTATTACTTTGAGCCTGAGCTTTCATATTATATCATAGGTTTTATACCCAAAATAGTGAATAATAAAAACACGAAGAAATGTAGTTTTTGAAATCATCTCTTACCGAAATTTGAAGCCACAAGGCCATTTTATGAAGATTTGTCTAAAGCTAACAAAGTCGGGTAAGTCATATCATGCGTTATATGAAAAATCATAATTTAGGATGTAAAAATCATGAAAACATCTGTTTTCTAATAGTAATAGCCATAGGAAGTCTTTGAATAGCAAAATCAAACAAAAATCATAAAAATGAATTTGAACCTTAAAATTATAATTTATGTAAAATTAATTTGAAATTCTAAAGCTTTGGGCATGAGGGTGAAAGCGGCCTCGTTGAACACGCTTATACCTTAATTATTTTTCAAGAAATTAAAAAGGAACCCTAGTCCGAGGAAAAAGTTTCAAGAATTCAATTTTTTGAGTCTTGATTGAATTTTCTTGAAAATCCTAGGTAATGGTGCAAGATTTCGTTAATAATCTGAAAAAAAAAAGTGATTGAAATACTTGAAATTCTAAGGAATTTCATGGGAGAAACTTACCTTAGGGATGGTGGATGACGCAAGAAGAAAATAACAGCTTATGACATGGAAAAGAGAATAAAGTGAAAAACTTCGAAAAAATATCTTTAAATGAATCTCGTAGGCCACTTTGCCGAGCCAGAGGTGATCTCGCCAAACTATCCGACGGCTGGCCAAAGTGTAGCCTTAGATCATTAACTGAATAATTTCTCAAGGTTTCAAAAAAAGTTTGCTGGTAAGCCAAACTGTTTGGTGACAAGTCAAATTTGCCTGGTAATACACCAAATTATTTGGCTAGTCACCAAACTTTTCAGCATTAACACATTTTAGTACAATTGTTATGATTTTTTTATTTCGAAATTATATTAATGTACGATCAGTGGCATTGTAAAGAACACTCGAGACCTTTATTTTTTTTAGGTTACAATCCACGTAATTTCTTTATATTTGATGAGATATTCTCATTTGAAGTTGACCCTTGTAAGAACTTATATGGAAACTTAATCGGTAGAAAGTCCCTTAAATCAACTTTCTAATAGAGGTTCGTTAGACCCTTAATTCACATCCAAAATACTTCACACAGTAAGAAATTGAGGTTTAACACCTATGTACAAGTTGAAATCATTGAATTCATATATGTAAGATCAGTTCAAACTTAGCTAAAAAATTTACTCAAAATGTGCAGCAAGAAATTAAGTCTATATTATTGATACTAAAAACGTAATACAAATAACAATATGAAAAATCCTTTAAAAGGTATTTCTTACGTGCTATAAACTACTCTGTTTGACTCTCATTTGCAGTTAGCGTAGTACTAATTTCATCTCAATAATCAATTCTTACCTTATTATTTAATTTAATTTATAGTCAGTATTAACAAACTTCTAATAAATAAAAGTGACCTAATGTCTGCTTATAATACATCACTAGCGCTATTGCTTTAACAACATAATAATCTTCTTTCCAATTTCAGCCAAAAAAAATAAATAAATAATTAGGTTTAAAGATTTGTATTGAAGCTTCGTAATTTATTAAAATGATCGACTTAATTAGGTGAATTTTCTTTATTAGATCAAAATTTATTTATAAAATAATCGTTTAAATTCGATTAAATCATACACAGATATTACTTAGTCTCATAACTCGAGTCATTAACTGTAAGCAATTAAAAAAAGAAAATAAAAGCATAAAACTAAAACGTATTGGGTTGATTCTGTAATTTTAAAAATTTACAAGGATTTTATGTTAAAACAAAAAAACTGATTCCCTTTTTCTCCGTTCCCAAATTTTGAACTCCTTGGAGTTCAAATCCAATATCACAAAAAATATTCATACTGCAACACTGTCGGTTCTTCACCTCACATCTCGAATCCTTCTTTAACGGCTTCTGTCTGTTTGCTTCGGTTCAAAGATTTCCCTCTTTGGGTCTTCTTCTAAATACCCTATATATTTATGTGAGTTCTTTGTCTGTTATTTTTCAGTTCTGTTGCTGTTTTTCTGGTGTTGGGTTCCAATTTTTTCCATTTAGATTTGACGGTATTCTTTAATTGAGACTAATTTTGAGTTTTCTAACTGAATTTTACATTTTCTTGAATTTGTATGAGCTGATTCTTGGACCCTTTTGAATCTTCGGACATTATATGAATGAAAATGGGTTTGAGTTTCTTTGATGACAGGTGAATTTAAGTGCTATATTGGCTGAGTATTATGTCTCTGTTGAGTAGATTTTTCTATAGAAGGCCCCCGGATGGGTTGCTGGAACTTGATGATAGAGTATATGGTAAAGTAACCAGCTTTGACTTGATTATATGTTTTGTGTTTTACTCCATTCCTTTTAATTTATTTGTCTGGTTTTGAATTGACACCAAGTATAAGGAAGTAGAGAAAGACTGAATCTTGTGGTATCAAATGTCAGTTTAATCTTAGTAGTCTTAGGGACTAAAAAGGAAAGTAAGACTGAACAAATTGAAATGGAAGGAGTATATTTTAGTTGAACATTGGAAGTGCATTGTATTTTTCTTAACTTGTTTTTCTCTTGTGTTGAATATCTGCAGTTTTTGATTCTTGTTTTTCGACTGAAGTACTGCCTGAGGGAATTTACCAGCTTTACATGCACGAAATCATAAATGAACTGCATGAAGAATTTCCGGATTCCTCCTTTCTTGCTTTCAATTTCAGAGAAGGCGAGAAAAGGAGCCAGTTCGCAGAGATTTTATGCGAGTATGATGTAACTGTAATGGATTACCCAAGGCAATATGAAGGCTGTCCTGTTTTGCCGTTGTCCTTGATACATCATTTTCTATGTATCTGTGAGAGTTGGCTTTCTCTTCGAAATCATAACAATGTAATTTTGTTGCACTGTGAGAGAGGTGGTTGGCCCCTTCTAGCCTTCATTTTGGCTAGTTTCTTGATTTTCAGAAAGTTACAAAGTGGAGAGAGAAAAACTCTAGAGATGGTTTATCGTGAGGCACCTAAAGGTTTATCACAGTTATTGTCACCTTTGAACCCATTCCCTTCTCAGCTTCGTTACCTGCAATATATATCAAGAAGAAATATATCTACCGAGTGGCCTCCTCCTGAACAAGCTCTTTCTTTGGATTGTCTCATTCTTCGTGCCATTCCAAGATTCGACAATCAAAAAGGGTGTAGGCCAATTGTGCGCATTTTTGGAAGAAACCTCCTTAGCAAGGATGGATTATCAACTCATATGTTGTACTCCATGCCGAAGAAAGGTAGAAGCCTTCGCCATTATCGCCAGGTGAAAAATTAACATCACTGCATCACGTTTCTTGTCTTCTTCAATTCTTCTGTGTGGCAACGTGATTGTTATCATTTTGCAGAAGGAAAGTGATGTCATCAAGATTGATATTCAATGTTTGGTGCAAGGAGATGTAGTTTTGGAGTGTGTCCACTTAGACCTGGATCCTGATAGGGAAGTCATGATGTTCCGTATAATGTTTAACACAGCTTTTATCCGGTCTAACATTTTGATGTTAAACTGTGATAATCTGGATACTCTATGGGATTCAAAGGCACGCTATCCGAAAGGATTTCGAGCTGAGGTGAATGCTTTCTTACCGTCTGATTAGTGTTGGTTAACTTGTTAAGTTATGCTTTTCGTATTTATCCTCTGATTTTATACTTCCTGCTTGCAGGTTTTATTTGGTGATGTTGAGAGCATATCTCCTGTGAAAGCTCCCACTGCAACTCTAAATGGTGAGGAGATTGGTGGACTTCCTATTGAAGCGTTTTCAAGGGTACAAGAACTTTTTAATGGTGGTGATTGGGCTGATACTGGTGATGATGCTGCGTTGTGGTTATTTAAGCAACTGACGGTGCTGAATGATATGAAAGATTTGTCGATTTTGCCAAGTAGGATGAGTGGGTATTCGTCCCCATTTGATTCTGAAGAAGAAAATAATGCATCGAGTATTGCTGACAGTTTGGACTTTCTGGACTCAGAGAAAGCTAGTAGTCTTACTTACCCTAATACAACAGATGTCAATTTTTCAGATGAACAGGATTCAGCTTCTGATGGGACTTCGGATCCTAAGATTTCTGAGAGTCAAATGAAGCTTTCAATATCAGATGTTGGTCCTGTTCATTCTCTTTCTGAGAATAACAGTCAATTAGATGCTGCCGTTGCTCCTGAAAATTCAAAGGGAATTCAAGATTGCGATGCAAGAACTTCCTCCTCTTCTCCGTTACCTTCACCACCTTTGTCACCTGCCCCTGTTATTTCTAGCATAGAAATCCCTCAGTCATCAGCACCATCCCCCTCTTTGCCACCCTCTCTGTTTGGTTCTCCTAGAAAGAAGGTACTATTACCTCCTCCTCCACCACCACCACCACCTCCTCCTATAATTGGTGGCCCTTCATCTGCCCCACGTACTCCTCCGCTTCCAGCACTTGCAAGTTCTAATAGAACACCTCCACCTCCACCGCCACCACCACCACCACTACCTCCACTGGCTTCAATTGGTGGTAATAGAGAACATTCACCGCCAGGACAACCTACTTCTTCAACTTCCTCCGATAGCGTTCCTAGAGGACCTCCGCCACCTCCACCACTCCCGCCAACTCCTTTTAAAAGTATTTTATTAACTCCTAAGCCCCCTCCACCGCCTCCACCACTTCCTAATAAGAGCTTTTTATCCACTTCTGCTCCTCCAGATCCGCCTCCTGTCCCTACATTTTCTACTTCTAGAACTGCACTGTCTCCACCTCCACCCCCACCTCCACCTCCACCTCCTCCTCGGGGGCCATCTAACTGGAATTTATCAACTCCTCCTCCACCACCTCCTCCTCCTCCCCCTCCCTCTCCTTTTATCTCTTCATCTTCTCCGCCACCGCCTCTCCCTCCACCTTCCATGTCATCTAAGTTTCCTACCTTGCCTTGTGTTGACCCCCCTCCTCCCCCGCCTGCCCCTTCTGCCTCTTTCAAAGGCTCTCCACCTCCACCTCCCCCACCACCCCCACCTCCATCCTCTACATCAAATAGGCCAACTCTGTTGGCACCTCCACCTCCACCGCCTCCGCCTCCACCTCCATCCTCTACACCAAATAGGTCAACTCTGATGGTACCGCCACCACCACCACCTCCAAAGTCGAGCAATTCTAAAAGGCCACCTGCTCCTCCTCCACCTCCCTTGGGAGTTCCTAGGCAAGGTTCCCCTCCACCAGCACCTCCACCTGCACCAAAGGTTCCTAATGTTCCACCACCTCCTAGGCGGGCTTTGACACCCACTCCACCTCCACCGCCTGGTGGAAAGGGCCTTAATGTGCCAGCACCACCACCTCCATCTACCGGACGTGTAAGAGCCTCTGTAGGTTCAACTGCTCTAGGGAAAGGGCGAGGGGCAGGAGGTACTTCAATTCCTCCTAAAAAGGCTTCATTGAAGCCATTACATTGGTCGAAAGTTACACGGGCTATGCAAGGAAGTTTATGGGCTGATACGCAAAATAAGGAGAATAGTTCCAGGTATAAAGATTTTATTTTGGGGGATGCAAATTAACAAGAGAACTTTCTGTGTCAATCTAATATTCAGAGCCAAATTGCTTGCTATTTCTTGTGTCCTTTGGAACCCCTTCGCAGATCTTCATAAGCACTATCATCCTCATGGTTCTCTAACTTCTATTGCTTAATAGATTGCAGATATACTAGTTCTGGGCATTTTGAGTTTAATGTAGCTTGTGTGTGGGGTACTGCAATTTTGTTCTTCGTCTCTGTGGTATGGGTAGTTCTGATCAGGTTTTATTAATTTATGTGACAGAGCACCTGAAATTGATATTACAGAGCTTGAAAATCTTTTTTCGGTGGCTTCAGCTACTGATGGAACTAACAAAGGTGGAGGTCGACGGGGTTCCAAAATCAACAAACCAGAAAAAGTGCAATTGGCAAGTTACATATTCTGTATCTTGTTTCCAGTCTCTACAATTGTTAATTTTGCTGATGATTTTCTGTTGCAAAATTTTATTTATTTTTCCGTATTTCTGAGCAACACACGTAATGGACATCAAGATGAAAACGCCCGTTGTCTTTATCTTGCGCACTACCCTGTGTTTTATTGAAGATGATAATTCATTTGTCTAAATTTCCTTCCTGTACCACTCAATCTCGTGCTTTATGTGTTAACCACACTTTGGCTTGTTGCCACGTGTATGGACATTTTGCTTTTTTAGGCTTATATTGAACCTTCAACTCCTTCTATGTAATGGAGGACTCTCTAGTCCACTCACTTTCTTCTCCTTCCTCTTTCTTCCCAGCCTGGGACAAGGAAGCTGTATCTTATCTTGTTAGCTAATACTTCTCCTACTCTCCTTATTTTTCGTCTTTGCCAAAATAGGCATAGTGTGGTTCCTAGCAAGGCTTTCTGCACTTGACTAAGTGGTAATTGAGTGTAGGAGTTACATTTATACATGGCATTAGAATTCCTAGCATTATGTCATAATCATCTGTGGTCAATTGTCCCGCAATTATGATTTCTCTCCGTGCCCCAGTAAAACACTTGACATTGCGGCAAATCATTTGGAATTATATGAGCATACAGGGATGATGTTGTATTTGTGCATTTACAACAACATATACAGTGAAACCCCTCAAGTGGGGTATGAGTTGGGTGGTGTGTACGGAGCCTTACCCCCCTACCTTGAATTTGCATATTTATAAGGTCAAATGACATTTTGTCACTTAAATAGTCTTCCACCACTAGTTCATATGAGATGATTGTTTTAATGGTTTAGACTGAGAGGGGTTTGCCGTTTGCAAGTAAACGCACACCTTGGAGGCGTGGACCACATAAATTTTTTGAAATGAAAAGTGGACTGATTTGCTGTTAGTTCCAAATGACCAAGATATTCTTGACCAGAGTACTTGGTAGGAGTGTACTCTGGCCAACTAATAGTTTTGTAACTCAATATCAGTACCTATGCCATTCACTTTCAACACACCTAGTATTGGACGAAATTTAGAAGTTCCTTGCTTCTTGTTTTCCTTGAGCAGCTGTGTTACCACCACTTTGAACTTCCCAAACCGCGTATTTCCATCCGGCCAGCTAATAGCTTCTGTTTTGACATAGAAGTGTGCTGAGAAGTTCTAATGAGCCAAATTGTTGAGGATTCTATGGGTTTCTTCACGTATATTAGTATATATCTTTTTCTTTGCTGATGAAATGAATAGTAAGTGGAATTACTGTTGGATTTATGCTCATGTCCAGTTAGAGGCCAAATTGGAAGGCTAGGGACTCATTCTCCAGATGGGCATTATCAAGCAAGTTTTCATGTGGTAAATTGAGTGTTGTAGGATGAGTATGTATCTCTTTCCTTCGCTAGTTAATTAAAGAATTAATATTGGATAAGATTTAAAAAGGGCTTTTAGTGGTAACTTTGTGGCTAACAAGGTGGAAGAGAAGAAAGGCTTAAATGGGTTTAACATAGGTGAAGTTTCAAAAGAAGCATGCCAATATAGAGAAGAACTTCTGGTTGCTCAACCCGGACGTGGATGATTAAATGAACTTTGGGTGGAAAAGTTCTAGTTTCTCCATCCCGTAGGTAACACTGTTTCTGTTTCATGAAAGTTAAGTTAGTAACTTTGACTGGAGGGATATCCTAGGTTACCTTCATCTCCAACCATGAGGTTGGGGGTTCAATTAACCAAGGGATAAAGGGGGAAAACCACGGTTGGGCCTCCTAGTCAGCTGAGGGTTTGGTGGATGGGGTCAATCGTATTAAAATAAAAAGATCAAGTTTGCCATTGAAAAATTCTTAAATGTTGTTTTAATACTTTGAGATGTAAATTCATGTAACAGCTTAATTTTATTAGCCGCAGTAGATGTCTAGATGAAGTAGAATGAAAGGGTTGGGAGGCTGTGCTCAAATGTGGGCACTGTGCCTCATGGGGATGGCCATTCACTATGATGAACTGCAGTTCACCTGCTTCATAGTTAGTCTGTTAGTGCTAACTAGGGAAGAGATAGAACTCTTCTACAGAAAGAAACTTGTACTTTTTAAAGCTTTAACTATATATTATGAGATCACTATGGAATAGTTGGCGAACGGTCTATTGCTGTTGGCTTCCTGAGTATTGAGAGTCTATTTTACAGAACTCCCATTATTTATATTGAAGACTGGAACTGTTACATTTTGGTATAACTGTTAAAAGATCGTGGATTATTTCTTAACATATGCTTTTGTCAGATTGATTTGCGCAGGGCATACAATTGCGAAATCATGCTTACAAAAATCAAGATTCCCTTGCCTGATATGATTGTGAGTTCTTTTTGTATCTTCTTGTTTCTACTATCAGCTCCAGTACTTTTATCTATTGCTCCAATTTGTGTATCCCCTAGCCATCAGGCAGGTGGTTTGTCAATATCCTTTTATTGTTTGTCAGATGAAACTATTAGATTAAGTGATCTGTACTTTGGCTTTAGGGCAATCAAAAACACTAGAAACAAGCTGCTTATAATTTAGTTAAGACAAATAAATGGCCACAAATTTAATGACTCATAATGTGTTTATCAATTGGCTTTAATTAACAAATAACATATACATTGAATGTATAAGTTGCACGACTTTATTTTCCAAAAGATTACAATTTATTATATTAGTTCTTTTTTTCCTATGTACATTTGCTAAAACTATAGAAGTATCCGATGAATCAAATAGATATGCAAAATTATTGAATCAGCTTCATTGGTTTGACTAAATGACAAATATCAACAAAAAAAGAGAGAGAAAAAAGATTGTAGTATGTATTGTACTCTACATAGTACATACTATAATCTTTTTACTTGATCAAAGAACGAATATATCGGTTAACTACACATTTCCAAACTAGTCGGGGTTGGCTATATGGATCATCTATAGCCATTTTGCTCTATGCTTAGGTCATACTCAGAGGAGTTTGGTAGTTTGACTGTTTTAGTGATAGCCGTTAGTCTATCACAGTTCTCCTCGCAATTCTATTTCGAGTTAGTTATGGTTTTCTCATATTGATGGAGTTTAATGAGCGCTCTAGTGCTAGTGTAGACCAAAAAAGAAAAGACGAGAGATAGTTTTTCCTTATCTTATTACATTCTGGAGGGCATAGTTACCTGTGCCTATGTTGGTAGAAGGTGTCAGTTACCCTATGACTTAGGCTAGATATGCGCACAAGTAGGACCTGATACCATCATTATTTGAAAAAAAATAGGTCTGAGTTAAAAATGAAATGAATAAAAGAGACCTTTACTTGATACAAGGAGAAAATGAGTTTCTATGAAACTAGAAGTTATTGCAAAAAGAACTAGCTGTAGAACTACTAATCAAAAAGACAATTTTGTTCTTTTATATTTTTGACAACTTTCTAGAGTTGAAAAGGTCATTTAATTTCACCAAATTTTAAGAGATCAAATTAAATGTTAAACTCAAATGGATATTCTTTTGCTGAAATTCAAAAGAATCACTATGTATATACATAATATATTCTATCCTTTGTCTTTGTGGTCAAAATCATGTTTTCATAAATGCACGGTATTAATATGCTGATTCATGCATTTGTTCAGTATGTGTGGTTGACTGGTGAGCATTTCTTTAAGGATGCTCATGCATGCTTCTTTTGAAGTTCCTTTTTCCTTTTTTCGGTTTAATGGAGGTACATCGAAATGAATGAAATATTAACTGTGAATTTCTTTTTATTAATATTATAGTAACAACAGTTATGCCTCAGTCCAAACAAGTTGGGTCCGCTCTATGAATCCTCATAGCCATGCATGTTACTCAATTTAACTCATCTCATGCCAATGTTATGCATTTACGTGTAAGTTTCTTTTACAGAAGGAAACTTTGCAAATTATTTTTTTATGCAAATTATTTTTTTATGCATGTCTTACAGAATGCTATTTTGGCTTTGGATTCGTCAGCTCTGGACATTGATCAGGTTGAAAATCTGATAAAATTTTGCCCAACAAAAGAAGAAATGGAGACACTGAGGGTATAATCCCTTATCTCATCCTGCAGTGCTTGCCTATCATGGCAAAGTTTAAATTATGATAATATTTGAATTTTGTATTGTGTGTGTCTGGTCATTCATTTTGAGTTCGTAGGTAATTTTAGAGATATCTTTTGAAGTTAGCTTCAATTTTCATTTAACTCTTCCCATTTAGATAAAGTACTCTTATTGAAGTTTTTGACTAATAGTAGTTGGAAACACGAGTCAAAACCTTCACAATTTGCAGTTGTATTTAACATTAGAATATTAGTTCAGTGAGTCATCGGAACAGCAGTAACCTATAATTTTGTTTATGTGCCATTTATTGTAAGTACCTGTGCAGATTGATGCCCATAGATCAAGATCCATTTGGGGTTTCATGCTTATACAGTATGTACGTGCATCTATGCTGTGCAGGCTTATGTCTCTAATGTGTATATCTATATCAAATTACTCAGATGCCTATTTCTGATGACTCCTTTCCTGGTGGATGTGAATGTGTATAAACATAGGCATATATCATAGTCTTTCATGTATGTAGATCCATACTTCTTTCTGCTCGATTTTCCCCACCATTGTGAACTTAGTTGAGCTAGTTCTTGTCAGTGTAACTTGCCATTTGATATTGAATTGTTAATCTTTTTGATTTCAAAATTTGATTTGACTGGTTATGTTCTATTTTCCAGAACTACATAGGGGACAAGGGAATGCTTGGAAAGTGTGAGCAGGTCTTCTCCAATTGGCCATATATGTGCGGAAGTACAAATTTCTCTATCCTCTGAGTTATGAGTAATTAACGGATTATTAATACATGTTTCAGTTTTTCCTGGAGCTGATGAAGGTCCCACGAGTTGAGTCCAAGTTACGAGTGTTTTCATTTACTATCACTTTTTCTAATCAGGTATTTGCTCTTGTACTTGTCAGTGGACTAATGTCTATGTATTCTGCCATTCATTTTTCTTTTGACATATTATGTTCAATTGTTCAGGTGAATGACTTGAGAAGTAACCTGAGTACAATTAATGATGCTACTAGAGAGGTAATTTTTATTGCCTTATGAAGTTTGATTTGACACATTCTGATTTTAACTAGAATCTAACTGCATTTCCTGGTTGAGTAGGTGAAAGAATCTTCCAAATTACGTCAGATAATGCAGACCATTCTAACATTGGGAAATGCACTGAATCAGGGTACAGCACGAGGTACAAGTTTCTAAGATCTGAATCCTTTAAGAAACAATCAGGTGTTGGGTGGAGGCACTGCGACTAATATCGTTGTTTTCATAATTACATTGCAGGATCTGCTGTAGGTTTTAAGTTGGACAGTCTTCTTAAGCTTTCTGACACTCGTGCTAGAAATAACAAAATGACCTTGATGCATTATCTGTGCAAGGTAGAACTAATGTGTTACATGGTGCCTTTTTGTTTTTACCTTTATGTACTAGTATTGATGAAGTAGCTCCAAATTGAGAGAATTGAAGATGACTTAAGCTTAAGTTCAGTTAGATTAGTTTTTGAATCAATGATGATTGGTGAGTAGCGCAAGATTGGTTTGAAAACATGGCAAGTTTATTTGAGTTCTATGTAACCCATCAAGAACTGTCATAGTTTCACGCAAGATACATGGGCCATAAGGTGGCCATGAACAGGGCTAATTTAGAGGAGGTCAAAGTCGAACAGTTCTTTGTTTAAGTTTTTGATAAGAAAGCAAGGAAATCGGGGGATTGTAGCATGAAGGCATGGCTAGTAGGCTTGGTGGTTTTTTTGCACAAGAGTACGCTATGAAGTTGAAGCATGCACGTGGCGTGGTGAAGAAGCACAAGTGGGAGCCATAGTGCACAAGCAACATTCGCAAATATAAGTGTGGCATGATGCCCGACAAAGCCATGGATCTGGCTAACAGAGAGGAGGTGTGCGCTTTCAAGGTTTTGATGTTGAAGGTCAAACAATTCGTTGTTTATGTTTAATAATAACTGGAACTGGGAACCATTTCATGGAGGCATGACTGGTATGGATGATAGTGTTAGAACAAGAGGATGGTCTGATGAGGGAGCATGCACGAAGACGTGGTGAAACATGAGTGGAGCCATAGTGCAAGCAACGCTCATAACACAAGTATGGCATGGTTTCGGACAAAAGCAAGGCAGATGCGCGAGGCTTTAGAAAGCTTGGTTGAACACAGTAGTTTGGGAATTACTAAAAGTGTTGGTGAGTTGCTTGATCCATATTATTTACAAAGGAGAGATTACTCCAGCAGGAGAGGTTGAAAAAGACATTTGGTTTTAAATTGTCGTTTAAGCATAGTTAAATGCTACACGTTCCACTAACACTTTTAAAACTTCATATTTCATACTTCGTCAAGTGTAGAGGCTTGCTTGAGTCGAGCCACACCCATGGGAATCCTGACCTAGCGTCTACCATTGGGGATAATTTAGCTAAGTGCACACTTGACGCTAGTACGACACTAGGTCGGTTAACTCCATGGTTGTTGTGTAATCTTACTTAGTTTCTACTCCAAAAGCTTAGTAGCATTTTTTTTCTCAAAAAGCTCTCAAGCTTTTGCTTTTATAGTATGGCACCATCCAGTTGTCTTTCGTCAATGAACACTTCTTACTTCATAAAAAAACGTAGGTGATATGTGGTCCAATAGTAACTTCAATATTTTAAAGTGAAATCGAAGATCAAACATGAAAAACTAGGCATACAAGACTATCTAATAGAAATTAAAAGTTTCAAGCTTAAGAATCTTGCAACCTGAAACAATTGGAAATAAAATATACAAAAAGGACCTATTAAATTATAATCACCCAAAGGGAAGTCCAAATGTGTATAGGTGCTTCTGTGGGGCACTCAAACAAGAAGAAGACTGTGTTACAAATCTATGAGCGAAGGATTGGTTCATTATTAAGGAGACCGAATTGCAATTAGAGAAGTCAAGGAGAGGTAAGTCATCTTTTAAAGATAAATTGAAAACTAATGCATCTTAGATCTTTCACTTTATTTCAACGTTTTTCCACTTGTGTTATTCTTTGTTTAGCTCTACCTCTCCCTTCTTCTCTTATGTTGAAGTACCTAAGGTTTATTTCTTAGCATTGTATTACAAAACCCGTCCCTGTTCACGATTTCAGGGCGCCAAACATTTGTAGGCATATCGGTTGTGAAGTATGCTCAAGTGGGAATAGGCTAAAATGAAAGTTATAAGGTACTTTATCTTAAATTTCTCGGTTCCACTGGTCGATCGGTGCAAATAGACTCATTGTAGGAAAAATGTTGCATGTTTGTACAAGAGTGTGGGAGATATTACTGAATACTTTGTAAAGTATAAACCACTTAAGATCTTTTTTTTATTGAGAAGAGAGAGGAACCTTCTCTCATAGATATTGAAAAAGCAACTCCGAATTCTTTTTAGTTAGATTTTACTCTAGTCCCCTCCTTTGTTAAGGTTTGATTGTTATCCTTTTCATTTGGCCCCCTAGGATAAAATTTGCATAAGTCCTATTTGGACAAACTTTTGATCAAGGGGATACCATTTCCACTTGGTTAGCAACAAGAAGGGTGATCTTGATTGACGGTATAATAATGAAGATGGGAATTATCTTCTAAATTGTGCGACGACTTTCCAATTATGGCGGGAAATGCAGTGGTGGTTTGGTACATTTTGAGTGATGCGCAACACTATATAAGGAAGTTTTTCAACTGACAAGGCGTGGAAGGTTTGCTCCCCTTGCACTTATATGGGTTTTGTGGAGAGTAAGAAATATGAGAGCTTTTAAAAGGGTGAAGTGTAATGTTGCACAGTCAAGGAATAGCCACTTGTCCCTTATTGCTTTTTGGTGTAACCATGAGGTTCCTATATGTATAGAAGATTGAGTGTTTTCGCAAAGCACCAATGTTTTTGTATATATTTTCTACTTTCAGATAGCTCTTGTATGCCGTTCTTTTGTCCAACTATTAATAAAATATTATTACTTTATCCAAGAATATGTAGAGAACTTTTTAAATGGTAAAGGACCACTATTTAGTTATGAAGGATTTAGTTATTCATGTATTACTTATTCCAGTTTCTATCCTGTAGGACATTATACATAGATTCCTTAACTTATACATGTATTAGTTATGCAGTTTTCTAAATTGCAAGCCAAACATTGCATTAATTTTATACATGAATAACTTACCTCCTAACCAACTACCAAACGTGGTATTACCTATGCAGGTTTTAATACTTGCATAGTCCGTTCCAAACCAGGTATTAAATGACTCCTTAACAGTTAAGTCCATCTATGAGAAACTTCTGATTAGGACGGAAGATGGTGTTGATTGCTACCATGTCGAGGATAGTGTGGTTTTTCACATGGTTGGCAATTAGAGGGATGATATTGACGATGGAGAATCTAAGAAAGAGAAAGAAGATTGAGTGTTTTTCGCAAAGCTCCATATGTTTTTTATTATATTTTCTACTTTCAGTATATCACTTGTATGCCCTTTTTTTGCCCAACTATCAATAAAATATTATTACTTTATCCAAGAATATGTAGAGAACTTTTTAATGGAAAAGGACCACTAATTATTTATGAAAGGGTTTAGTTATTCTTGTATTACTTATTCCGTTTCTATCCTGTAGAACATTATACATAGATTCCTTAACTTATACATAGTTATACAGATTTCTAAATTGAATAACTTACCTCCTAACCAACTACCTAACGTGGTATTACCTATGCAAGTTTTAATACTTGCATAATCCGTTTCAAACCAGCTGTCAAATGACTCCTTAACAGTTGAGTCCATCTATGAGAAACTTCTGATTAGGACGGAAGATAGTTTCCCATATGATTTGGTGTTGATACCTAATGTATCGAGGAAAGTGTGGTTTTTCACATGGTTGGAAATTAGAGGGATGGTATCGACGATGGAGAATCTAAGGAAGATAAAGGTTGTTTGCATAAGCTGGTGTTTCTTATATATTTTTTGTTACATTGCAGACTAGCCATGAGGTTACGATGAGATATCTTTAGTCAGTTTGGTGTTTCTTGACTATGACAAAATCCGTGAAGGAGTTGAGGTTTAGCTGGAAGAGTGGAGTTAGGAGAAGGAGGCACAAGGCTTGGAATATTACTCCTTTTGCTATTTTTTTGTCCTTTTTGTGTTCTATAGACAATTGATGACAGTTTAAATTTCTTACTAACATTCATGTACAGATAATCAATTAGCAAACACAGTTACACAAGTAAGTTCAAGATTGATAATTACAAGCTACTCCCAACTCCCTTATCAATATCTTTCGTGGCGTTTGGAGAGAGATAGTGCATTTACTTT
>JBDJHY010000106.1:13664082-13676619 GCA_039654485.1 Withania somnifera | reverse complement strand
TATCTTTAGTGTATAGTATATATATCTAGTATATATTTTTGTATATAATATATATATATATCTTTAGTATATAGTATATATCTTTTAATTATTTTAAATTGTTAATTATTGTGATTTAAAGTACTAATTTTACTTCGTCCGTCCTAATTTATGTGACATTGATAAAATTTTGAGAGTCAATTAAATTTTTATACGTCTTTTAAATATTTTAGACGACTTATCATATTTTTAATGTAATTTTTAAATAAAAATAAAATAAAAAAATAGTAAATTTTACAACTCAAACTAAAAGTAGACAAAGGTGTCTTCTGACGGCTTATATATAATAGCAAAATAGCAACGATTACATATAGAGAAGAGAAGAATAAGCGCAACACGAACTTTGTAAAATAATTGTAACGAAATATTTTCTATCTCTTAAAGTTGTACGTACTTTGTATCCATGAAGAAACGACTATAGATTTTAGCACTACCATTTAGTTTGTCACAAAATTGAGTTAGAATTTTCTTTAGTCGCACATTAATATCTTCCATGCAAATTCTCTCTCGAGGCAAGCCACTTGTGCCCATGATATATTTGAAGCAATAAAACTGAGTTTGGATCTTGTTAAGCCTTTCGCAGACATTATCTATCCATGGCAATTTGGTCTTGGTGCAAGTCCACAGTTTACATTCAAGAGCTATTTCCAATATTGATCGATAGCTATCAAATGTTCATTATCATCATCTCTTGAAAATAACACGATGTAGTCTCAATGGACCACAACAAGTGAATGACCTTTGTGTAGATACTCCAATGGTGCCTAAGGTCTTGGTCAACGCCACTGGATCATATGTCGTCAAGAGTTTGGATTTACCAGAGTCGCTTACTATGGTAACCATGTCTCCATCCAAAGGTATGTTACTTGGTGTTAGGTCAGCAATGGACCACAACAAGTGAATGACCTTTGTGTAGATACTCCAATGCTGAAGCCACATCAATCATAATTTTCAGTCTTTGGAATAAATCCAAGAAGTTATTGTGAGAGTAAAGCCAATAATCAACATCTCCATTAGGCATATTTTCAAGCACCAGTGCTTTAAAGTCAAGATTACCACAACTACTTGTCACCTTAACAAGATTCCTATGTCCAATATTATCCAAAACCTTACACTCCAAATCGAACCTCGTAAATGCATCTTGTACTTTCTGCACTGAAAACCTTTACAGCAACTACTGTCCCGTTTGTAAATGTTCCCTTATAAACCATATCAACACTTCCCCTTCCAATCAAATTCGATTCGTCAAAGTTGTTAGTCCCTCGAACAATTTCATAGTAAGAAAACCTCTTGTGTGATAATTGACCATACCAGTCGGATCATAAAGGAACAAGTTGGTTCTTCTGTTTTCGATATCTCAACCACCAAATAATGCATAAAGTAGCTATGACTATCCCTCCAGCCACAACTGGTCCAAGAACAAACTTCAGTAATGTTTTCTTCCCGTTTCTTCTCATATAGCTCTGGTTTTTGCACGCCTTGATGGGGAATCTAGATGGTCCACATAACTCTGCATTGCTGATGAACGATTCAGCTGTGAAATAACCGAAAGGCCCCGTATCTGGAATTTCACCAGATAACTCATTGAAAGAGACATTCAGATAGACGAGATGCTCAAGCTCTGTCCATGACTCTGGAATTTGGCCTGTCAAATTGTTATGTGAAAGATCCAAGTATTCCAGGCTGACCAAATTTCCAAATGACTTAGGTAACACCATCTAACCTATTCATATCTAATGAAAGATTTACCAAATTCTGAAGCTGTCCAATGGTGCTTGGAATTTGACCAAACAACTCATTTCCTGATAGATATAACTCACTTAAACCCCTTATATTTCCACTCTCCAAAGCCAAAGGACCGTTTAACTGATTTAAGGACAAACTAACTGTTGAGAGATTCTTATTACTCCAAAGATTTAATGGAATACTTGAACTTAAAGCATTGGAATCTAAATAAATTTTCTTAATGAAGAAATATTCCCCAAACAACCTAGTATTGTCCTGTAAGCTGATTTATTCTCAAGTCCAAAAAGTATAATTCTTTGATATTGCACAAGCTTTCAGGTACGATCCCATCTAATTTGTACATATACATTCTCAAATTTTGTCCTTGTTCAAGTTTCCACCAATCAACTCATTGGCTCCTGACAAGTTAGTCAAGTTACCAATTTCAACTAGGATTTTCCCCCTGATTGCACATTCATAGGCAATGAACCTCTCAAGAGACGACGACAAGTTAGTCAACGATAATTTCGGAAGAATGCCTCTAAATTGGTTGTGTCCAATCATTAAAAATTTCAAGAACTTGCAGTGTGAGAGGGAATTTAGAAAACTTAATTTGCCGGTAGAAGGATCATTTATAAAATGATTCCTCTGCAAGTTGATGTGTTGAATCTGTTGGAGATTTATTCCAAGATCAATTGGTACATTTCCTCTAAACGTGTTCACTCCAAGATCAAGAAACTCGAGCTTAGTGGCATTTGATATAGAGCTAGGAAGTTGATACGAATATGATTACGGAAGCAAAAACAAACAACAATAAAGGAAACAACAAGGAATTGAAAAGATAGATAATGTGACACAACAGTAGAAAATCTAATAGAACTCAAGGGTGTATCAAACCCAAAAACCCGTTCAGTTGATCCAACCCGAGCACCAACACTCTTACAAAGACCTCAAGGGAATTTAAGTCCCAAGAAACCAATGTTTCTCCACACAATTAGCAACCAAAAGCTTATCAAAAGCTCACAACTCAACAAGAGTATTTTGAAGTCAATATCCGGGAAATAAGCCCTACTTAACCCTATATATAGTCTAAGGCCATTATTACATATTTAGCTTTCATGGGCTAAAACCCGGAAGAAACCATTTGGGCCAGATTGGTTTTCATTGGGCGGAAGCCTTTTGGCAAGTTGCTTGGGCTTAGGCGAATCACCCAATGTTCTGCCCAAAAATTAGGCGAGCTACCCTTTATTTCGTCCGGCGAAGCTCCCCAGGCAGTTTTTTCTCCTTTGGACGGCTCCTATTAGGCGAACCTTCCTAGGCCAGACGACTCGTCCAAACCCAAGGATTCAGAATTTGAATCCCCTCTTGCTTCTTCTTCCGCTTTGGCCTCTTGAATGTCCTTCCAAGATATCCTCCATATGAAATTAGGTCTTTCCACCTTCAAGATGTCATCCAAAGTGTCCTTGTTCATGAGCAAGCTTTGTAGCCTTTGTAGTTCTTTGGCTTGAATTTGTGTGAAAGGTCTTGTGCTAGGCATAAGGGTGCAGACATCCATATCATCCTCTCCTTCTTGAGGAGAATTCACCCTCAAATTCGAAGCTTCATCATCTTCCATTTCTTCAAGTAGGGAGAGATTGCTCACATTTAAGGTAGGATGTACTTGATATTCAGTCGAAAGATCAATTTTGCATGCATTGTCATTGATTCTTTCTAGAGCTTGGAAAGGATCATCTCCTCTAGGCATCAACTTCCTTTTCGTTTATTCGAGAATCTCTCTTTTCAAAAGTGCATCCATACCCAAATCTATGGGTTCCAAAATCATCTTCTTCCTCCCTTTGTTGACTTTGTTTGCCCTTTCTTGATTTTTCTTCTCAAGTTGGAGCCACACTTTCTCATGCAACTTCTTCATATTTTGTGCTCTTTTGTCTCCATCTAGACTAACAATCACATCTTGAGGCAAATGGGTTAGATCATAAGGGGTAAGGGGGGTTAAATCCATAAACAACCTCAAACGGGGTAATGCCAATAGTGGTATGAAAACACTATTAGAAGAAAATCCACTAGGGGAAAGGGTTCTTGTATTAGGATATTTTCCCTTTAATCATAGCCCTAAGAATGGACCCTATGGTCCTATTAACCACTTCAGTTTGGACAACGATTTGTGGGTGACACGAAGTTGAAAACAACAACTTAGTTCCAAGCCTACCCCAATAAGGAACTTGGAGTCTCTATCACTTACGATGGATTGCAGGATCCCATGCAATTTCAAGACATTTTCATCAAACAAGGATGCTACATGGGATACATCATCACAGTTATTGCAAGAAATAAAATGACCCATCTTTGAAAATCAATCAACGACAACAAAGATGCTATTTTTTCCTCTCTTGGTCCTAGGCAAACCCAACACAAAATTCATAAATATGTCTAACCAAGGTCTTTGGGGTGCAGGGAGAGGATTGTACAAACCATATGGAAGACGTCTTGATTTAGCACTCAACACATTGGCCACAAATTCTCGCTACATCCTTTTGCATTTTTGGTTAATAAAATTGCTCTTCAAGAATTCCCATGGTTTTATGGACACTAAAATGGCCCATCAATCCCCCATTGTTTGCCTTTCTCACAAATAATTCTCGCCATGATCTCATCGGCATATACACAATTTTTTTTCTTTGAACATAATCCATCAAACTTGGAAGGGGTAATCAACCTATCCCTCATCCCTCATCCATTTTTCCTTATCCCATTCCACACATTCTTAAAAAATATGGTTAAAATCGGGGTCTTTGGGATACAATGTCTTTAAAATTCAAATCCCATTAATTTTAAAGATAAGGTACTAATCAAAACATGCTTCTTCGAAATGGAATCAGCCATCACATTGTCTTTTCCCTTTTTGTAATGAATCACATAAGGAAAAGAGTCTAAAAACTCAATCGACTTGGCATGCCTCTGATTTAGCTTACCTTGGGCCTGAAGGTGCTTCAAGGACTTATGATCAGTCCGAACCACAAATTCCTTGGGCCATAGGTAGTGTTTCCAATTCCCGCAAGCCCAAATCAAAGCATATAAATCAAGATCATAGGTTGAATAATTGAGGGTGGCACATTTAAGCTTTTAACTAAAGTAAGCAATGGGATTTAGGTCTTGCATTAAGACGAATTCAATGCCTACTTTACTAGCATCGCATTCAACCACAAAAAGTCTTATCAAAATTGGGCAATTACAACAAAGGAGTAGAACTAAGCACGAATTTCAATATTTCAAATGCTTTTGCTTGTTCGGTGCCCCACATAAAAGGTTTATCCTTTAGGATTACCTTGGTTAGAGATGCGACGATGGTACTAAAACCTTTAATAAATCGCCTATAAAAACTTGCCAAGCCATGGAAGCTTCTTACATCCCCAATGAATTTAGGACTTGGCCAAGATTTTATAACATCAATTTTAGATTTATTGACCTCCATACCTCTTTAACTTACAACAAATCCCAAGAATACAACTTCATTAACGCAAAAAGAGCATTTCTCAAGATTGACATACAATTTTTCCTTTCTAAGAACATCCAACACATTCTTCAAATGCTTCACATGTTCTTCTAGGGATTTTTTATAAATCAAAATATCATCAAAGTACACAATCATATTTCTTAATGAAAGGCTTCATCACATGGTTCATTAGCCTCATAAAGGTACTAGGAGAATTGGTGAGTCCAAATGGCATAACCAACCATTCATAAAGAATAAATTTTATCTTGAAAGCAGTTTTTCATTCATCTCTCGGGTTCATCTGAATTTGGTGATACCCTCTCCTCAAGTCAATCTTTGAAAACAAACGTGAACCATTTAACTCATCTAGCATGTCATCTAAATGAGGGATAGAGTGGCGGTACTTTATTGTGATTTTTTATGGCACGATAATCAACACACATTCTCTAAGACCCATTCTTCTTGGGTACCAAAATAACTGACACCACTCACAGGCTCATACTCTCTTTGACATGGACCTTGTTGAAGAGATACTTAACTTGACTTTGTATCTCCTTAGTATCTTTTGGGTTACTTCGATAAGCCGGTTTATTGGGCAATTATAAACTCAGCACAAAGTTTATTTGGTATTTAAGGACACGGAGTGGGGGAAAACCACTTGGTAGTTCTTCCAGAAAGACATCTTTGTAATCCTGTAAAACAATGTAAATAGAATGGGTGAGAGAAGAAGTAGAAGGGTTAGTATGTAAAACATGGTCCCTATATGTGATAAGGACTAATGGACTTTGGCCTTCCACCTCCTCCCTTACTTCCTTATAACTCCTTAAGAGCAATACTTTGCCTTTCCCTTTTAATTTCCTCCTCTCTTTACCTCCATCCTCAAACCCAACCTCTTTGACGACCTCTCCTCCTTAACTTACATTCTCCCTCAACACCTTTATTCTATCATAGATGGCACTCACTTGAGCTGGTGGTAGTGGGTGAAACATATGTTTATGACCATCTTTCACTAAGGAGTATGTATTTTCTTCCCCATAATGTTTCATTTCCTAGTCGTATTGTCAAGGTCTTTCTAGTAATACATGAAAAGATTGCATAGGAACTACATTACATAAGATTTCATCTTTATAGCTCCCGATCTTCAATTTGATCTTTACTTGTGTATGCACCTTTATTTCTCCACACTCGTTCAACCATTGGAGCTTATATGTGTGGCATACAAGGTTAGAGTTAGCTTTAAGTAATCCACCATAGTAGTGTTAGCTAATTCGCACAAATCCTACTATCAACAACCATAGAGCAAACGTTGTCTTTGATAAGGCATTTGGAATCGAAAAGTTTTTCTCTTTGGCTTGGATCATCCATAGCCTTGCTAACCATTACCTGAAGAACCAAATAATTTGGGATTATAAGCTCTCCTTCTTGTGGCCAATCATTATTAACCGGATGTCCCTTCCTCATCATGTCATTAGGAATTAAGCCTTTTCTATCTTCCCTTTTGGGACCATGCTCCTCTTGCTGACTAGTGGAATCATTCTCATCCGATTGAGGGTCACTATGTTATCCTTCTTTTATAACCTATGGTCCTCCATCTCTAAGGGTCACATTTCTCATATTAGGACGCTCACTCATTTTATGCTCAAAACTTTTGCATTTAAAACATTGGAATCCTTTGGGTTTAGCATAAGTAGGATTGTTACCTCTTTCTTTGGAAATCATTAGTTGTAGATTCCCTTTGAAAATCTTCTTCTCATAAGGCTTCTTGACGTCTTTCTCTTTGTTCTGCCTTAAAGAAGATTGTACTACATCCTTACACTTACTCCAATTGTTTGGAGAAAGATAGCCTCGAGTTTTCATAGCCTTTCTTTCCTCAATCTTCTTTTCTATCTCAACCGTTCCATTGAAGATTTCATCAAGAGTCTCAAACTTGGAAAGAATTATTTGAGAAGTGATATCATAATTCAACCCACTTCTAATCTAGCAATGGTGTTGCCGATATTTTCAACAAAGTCATACTTCATGAGCAAGTTTTGAAATTCATCATAGTACGCTTCAACCGTTCGTTCGTTCCTTCAAGTTATATATCTTGGTACACAACTCTTGATAATAACTTGGGGGTATGTACTTTCGCTTCACTGTGGCCTTATATTCTTCCCAATATGATGGATGGGCATATCCATAGGCTCTAAGTTGGTTCCATTAATAGTCCTACCATGTAGAGGCATAACCTTTGAATTAGGCAATAACATAGACAGACTTATTAACCTTGGTCAATTCGTTCGTTGGCTTGGAAGATCTATTCGCATTGTGTCTCCCAATTGAGGTAAGCATCTAAATTTCTCATTTGAATGTGGAAAGAGTTACCTTAATGGAGTTGAGACCCATTTCCCTTCCGTCATTGCCTCCTCTACCTCTTTGAACTCCTTGTACTCTCCCTTGATATAGGTTAGATTGGGCCTCTTCTTCATAATTTTATCCATCTTACATCTCCTCTTCAATATCTCATTGTTCCTCATTCCCCGCTTTGTCTCCCTTTAGGGTGGTGGATCTTGGTGTGGGAGGTTTGCATTTTGGTTAAGTAGAACTTGGTAGGAATTTGGTATAAGGAGGGGCATTTTGGTTTTGTGGGGGTTGATCTTGGGGATAAACATTTCTAAGGGATTGAGGTGTAGGTTGGTTTCTTATGAAAATGTTATTTAGATGAGTGGGAAAGAATGTTTGGTGAAAGGCTCCGGGTGTCATTGGTGATGAAATGTTTAGACCATGTACACTTGTCGTGGCTTGGTTATAGGTTTGGAGTAGAAGTTGAGGTGCTTATTCTTCTTTCCATCGTCACTGTCCTTCCATCCATGTTATTTATTTTTTGGTTCATGTTAACAAGCATTGCCATGATACCTTCCAATGAAATCCCTTCTGTCGGAATTCGAGTTTCTCCTCCATCGGATATTGTACCTAATAAAGTCACTCAACAAAATAAAAAACACATTAGGTTAGTTAAACAACCTCATAAAACTTAGCTCTCTCACCTTGGTGATTTGTTATCACAATTAGATTGCTCGAGGTTGATAAACATGTATTTAATCCAATTCCTTGGTTTGATTGCAGCTTTGGGTCGGAGTGGAATCTTGTTGACATTTTAATGGACAAAATCAAGGAATGACACTTGAACTAATAAACAAACTACGAATGAAAGAGAAAAGTTCAAAGAAAAGGACTACAAATAAACGAACTCAAGAACTAGTAATCACAAGTACGAATCAAGTACTAAGTGTTTACTAATTGATGAATCAAAGAGATGGAACTATGAAACCTGGAGAAGAGTGAAGTAGAAAAGAGAGAAACAAAATAATATTTTTTTTAATATATATATATAGGGTGGAAGGTTAGTTCAAAATTTGGACAGTTCCTCCAAGGCTGGGCGACCTGCCCACTTGGTCGTCCAATTTTCAAAGAAGATTCTTAGGGGCGACTCAGTTTGGGCAAGCCATCCAGCTTTTGACAAGCTATCCAACCGTATTGTCTAAAAGAGAATGGACTGTCCTAATGCACTTTTCAAGGGTGATGTAATTTTTTCCAAGAATGATTTTGGGGGTCCCCCTCACCTAGTATTTTCTCTTTAGGGAAGTTTTAACACCTTTTGGTAACCTTTAGATAAGGGTTTTGGATCAAATGGGACCATTTGACCTTTTTATTCACTTGGAGGTGTGATGAACACCAAGAACACCTTCAAGAATTCAAAAATCCAAATCCCAACAAATCAACTCGAAATTCAACTATATCTTCCTTTTGGGATGGGGAACATAACCTACTACTTTTTAAGCACAAACAACACTTAGGTCAAAGACTATCTTCTCAGGCTTTAAAACTCAAAATTCAACGAAGGTAACTCACTCAAAACAACTCGGATCGACACGAAATTTGAGATTTAGACTCTATGAAATATAGGGAATACACTCCTAAAGTTCAAATCCAAAAACAAACACAATATTTTATAGAGAATTTTCAACTAATTTAATTTCTTTTTTTGACTCGATAGATATCGAAACCCTAAGACGAACTTCGTAGAAATGAAATTCTGATAAAGCTCTGATACCATATGATATGGATACGATTAAGCTAGCAAAACAAACAACAATAAAGGAAATAATTAGGAATTGTAAAGATAGATAATGTGACACAATGGTTCTACTCAAGGGTGTATCAAACCTAAGAACCCGTTTAGTTGATTCGAACCCAAGCACCAACGCTCTTACAAAGACCTCAAGAGAATCTAAGTCCTAAGAAACCAATGTTTCTACACAGAATTTGCAACCAAAATCTTATCAAAAGCTCACAACTCAACAAGAGTATTTTGTTGTCAATATTCATCAAAGACTGAGGGAAATAAACCCTATTTAGCCCTATATATAGTCTAAGGCCATTGTTACATATTTAGCTTTCATGGGCTTTAATTATACTGAGCAAAATGGGCTAAAACCTAGAAGAAACTTTTTGGGGAGATTGGTTTTCATTGGGCGGAGCCCCTTGAGCGAGTTGCTTGGGCTTGGATGAACCGCCCGTTGTTTCGTCAAAAAATTGGGCGAGCTGCCCCTTGTTACGTCCTGATCTTGGTGTGCCACCCTTTGTTTCATCCAGCGAAGCTCGCCAGATAGTTTGTTCTCTTTTGGATGGCTCCTGTTGGGCGAACCGTCCAAGGCCAGGTGGCCTGTACATTGTGCCGTTCAAACCAAGGATTCGGAATTTGAATCCCTTCTTGCTTATTCTTCCGGTTTGGCCTCTTGAATTTCCTTCCAAGATATCCTCCATATGAAATTAGGTTCTTCCACCTTCAAGATATCATCCAAAGTGTCCTTGTTCATGAGCAAACTTTGTAGTTCTTTGGCTTAACTTCGTGCGAAAGGTCTTGTGCTACGCATAGGGGTGGGGCCATTCATATCAGAAGTGTACTATTAAACTTATTAATCCCAAGATAAAGTCCCTCAAGATTTGGGAGGTTATGGGACAGGTCTGAAGGAAGTTTGCCAGACAGAGTATTTGCATCGAGTGTACTACTTTTAGTGGTGAAAGGTTGAACATTCCAACCGGAACTTCACCTGATAGCATGTTGGATCCAAGATATAATTCTTCTAGACTAGATAGATGTCCTAGTTGTGAAGGAATATTAGCATGAAGTTTATTCTCACCAATGTCTATCGTCACCAAAGTTGACAAATTCCCAACTTTGTAGCAACGTTTCAGCTAACTCGTTTCTTCGAATACTCAATCTTCGAATTGAAGAGAGGTTTTCGATTTCATTTGATATTGTTCCTGCAAATTCGTTTGAAGAATATAAGCGACAATCGCAATTACAATTTTAATTATGCTGACTGCTTAATATATTATCACCTGTAAGGTTATTCCCAACCAGAAATAAATGTTGCAGCTTTGTCAAATTCCACATGTCTCTTGGCAAACTTCCTGTTAGTAATACATATGAACACAATCAGATTGCCCCATAACATTGTAAAAGGATTAGAAGATTCTGAATCATATGCTCATCTGTCTTTTAGGGTGTGTGCCCTTTTCCGTGGAAAATAATTTTTTATGAAAATAAATTCTTTTACCTATTTTTTTGGGTTTGATAAATAAGTAAAAATTATTATCCTAAAAGCATCATAATTGGTCAATTTCATACAGATTTAAATATCTACTTGTATATGCTCAAAGTTGCACGGTATACATGCAACTGAGGCATTATCTATTATGCCTTTAAAATATATTCCATCCATTAATTTTTATTGACCACTTTGGACTTTGCACTCTCTAAAAAGATAATCATTGATATGAATATTTTATTATAATATTTATAATAATTAATGTATTGTCTTAGGATTTAGAAATAAGTAATTGATGTAAAGGGTAAAATATGATTTTTTTTTTCTTGACATGTTTAAAGTGACAAGTAAAAATTTTAAATTTAAATTTTATAATATTGAGTTGATATATAATTTGAAACAAGGAGATCGCTGCATATACCTATGAGTTGATTAAATGAGAAAGAAAGGTAAAGAAGTTGTGTGCATGCATTGATTCAGCCCACTTGGGATTTTTCCTACTAGTTGATTACGTGAGAGTGATAAACCTTGTAGATTTGGAACTCTAATACAAAATGCCCTAGGGAGATTCTCACTAATTAATCCAATTTAATTCCAAATCATTGAGAAATGGAACGTACATTTCCAAATGGATCATTTTGAGAAAGATCAAGAACTTGATCCGAGGCTTTGTGGGATTTGTCCAGTGACATGCAAGGACAAGTACTTTAAACGCCTCAGATGCCCGACTTCATCGGGGATTTGGCCATCGAAACTGTTGTTCCCCATGTCCAAAAAGCTAACGAAGGAAAGGCTACTAGAAAATAGAAGTCACCACTTTCTGAAAATTCACACTTAAAAGCATTCTCAGACATTAAATATAAATTTTTTAAAATAAAATATGTTAAAATGTTAATCCCATTTATAGGAAAATAATATTTATCGAAGTCCTACGGTCTAGTATTTTTCAAATTTCACCTTTGAGCCGTAATATAATTTGAGCACATAAACAATCATAGTGACATTCAATTACCATATTAAACATCTAATAGAGAATTCAATTGCGAAATCACCCATGAAACTTAGATTCATAAAATCAAACAGATTAAGAAAATGATACGATGTTCATGATTTAAAAACCAACCCAACGAAAGAAAAAAATTACCTTGCTAAATTGAAGCAAGTTATGACTATTTACACCAAATCGTGTAATAGAAAATTAAAGATGCAATACCCACATAAATATGACTAACCGATAAGTGTGATGTATGCAGGACTCTTTAAACTATTAATATGCATGCACATGATATGCTTGTAAGTGTTTACTTATAGAGATTCAGTTAAAGTATTTTTTTTTTTAAAACAGATTACTGATTGTAAGCAAAAGTCCATGAATCTAAAAGTATGAAAATAATTGGGGGATGAAGCTCTTAGGAAAAATGTCACAAAAAATAAATTGGCACCATACAAAAATTATAATATCGAAGGTCTCAAACATAGAGTCCCAGGTTATAACCATCTTCACTAAATTGTAACTTATTGATGAACTATAGAAAAATTTGCCAAATAAAAAAGACGTGTTTAATTCAAAGGTCATAAAATTTTACCATATAATATGCAAATTTTACTAAATTTCATGTTCATATCACCACTTTGCTAACATGACTTTCTAACTCAAAAGAACATACAAGTTTATAGACCCTAGCTCAT
>JBDJHY010000106.1:13638829-13654165 GCA_039654485.1 Withania somnifera | reverse complement strand
TTGTCTAATAACACCTCCTCGAACCACGTGTAGGGAACAGATCCTCAGGACTGTTCCGTAGACAGAGAAAAAACTAAAATGTAAGAATACAACAATTTATCATGGAAAACCCCCGGCTCATAAATAGAACAACCACGACCTGCACCTATGCAGGATTTAACCCATTTTCACTAAAATAATGAGCCTCAACACCAAGTTTAGATTACAAGCAGTTGGAATCCTAGAAACTGACTTTAGTTCCTATCAATGTTCATCGATCACCCTTGACTGAAGAAACCCCATATCCAAGTTGCCCACAACTTGAATCAAATAAAACAACTTCCTAATACAACATATCTAGTAAATAAAATGATTACAACTCAATAACTTTCTAATACAAAGCAACTAGACTTAGAACAATATAGATAAACTATCAAGGGAACAAGTTCCTTCGTCTGGTACTTTTGTATCAGTTGCACTTTAAGCACATCAAGAATGCACTCTAGATTTGAACTCACTCAATCAGAATATTTTCTTGATTTATTTGTTTATTTGTGCTTCTTCATTCTCTGTGAAGATCCATGGTCATTTATAACTCTTACTAGATGCTCACTTGCTAGTAGAGTTATAAATCCCCTAGGACTCCTATGCTCTAAGGACTTTTCACTTCATTCTAATCTCCTTGGATGCTTAGAATACTCCTCCTCATTATCTTTCCTCTTTATCATATCTTTATCTTCAATCTTCACTGCTTATTTCTTTAAGGAACCTTCTCTTACTCTATTTGTACAAGATACATTTTACTGTTAGTGAATCTTTTACTGATCGGATCATATGCAAGTATCTAGTTCTTTGGATATTGAATATCATAAGAACTTATCAGGTCCAACAAGTTCCCCCTTATTAATGATGAAAAAGTCATGCTCCATTTATACTGTGTTCTCCCTGAAAACCAGTATCTATAACAAACAGCTAAGGTAGGCACCATTAGAGAACCTTGTTAAAGAACCAGATTATCACACTATATTATAAGTATCACACAGTATAAGAACTTCCTCCTTTTGGCATCATTAAATAGGTGAAGATAATTTGTAGTTTGAAGTCTAAAATTTGCAAACCTCAAGACCACGAGGGCAATACTGATACAATCATAGAAAAAAATACTAAAGGAATATGTCATGAGAGACTGAAAAAGTAATTTGAAGAACAAAGACAGTGATCCCTAAATCAAAAAATATAATTTAATAGCAGCGCAAGTACATCAACATAGCATAATCAACATAAGACTAAATAAGTGCATGAGAGTCAAAGGCTAAGCAAAATAAAGCAAAGGACCATGACTAGGTAGTAGAAGGTGGAGGTGGAGGGGGAGGGGGAGGTGAAGGAGGAGGAACGGATAGAGAAAATGATCTAGAATGAATCAAGAGAGATTGAACGATGTCCCTTTCTCTCTTGAGTTCATTCTCCAGCTTAACAGTCTTGACAAATTGATCTTCATTCTTCTTTTTCAGCCTATGATGCTCCTAGTTGTAATTATTATGAATGGAATCTAATTTTGTATCATTATACTCTTCCTTTTCCACGAGGGAAACCCTCAATTTACTCACAATGGAGCTTTCTTTTATGATGAGGGTGGTGGAGCAGCCTCATCAACTTCTCCAATTAGGTTTTTAGAAATTTAAGTTTTCCAATTGGAAATGGGAAATTCCAAGGCAACAATCACTTCTCCTAACTAGAATCCATAGGTCAAGGCATGTTTAGTCTGATCCCTTTGCTTTCCCTGTGCATGTGATGTATCATAAGTGCTAGGAGGTTGATTTGTCTCCGTCTGAGGAGCATCTCCATTACAGTGAGGTCCAAAAAGTTAGCCTCAGTACATTTTTAGAGGATCATCTTGTTAACCACATCAAAATGTAACTTATGTGGGGGTGACATTTCCCCACTCATTACACTTCTGCTAGCCCTAACAGTAGGGTTACTCGAGAACTTTCTAGCGATTTTTAATGTTGAACTGATAGAGGTCAATTCGGGGCAGTACCTTTTCACATACTCACACCATTCTACATTTGAAATTTTTAGGATGGAAGCAATCCGGCTGGCAGTAAGCTTGAAGGTTACCCCATTGACCTTGCTCTTAATCTAATCATGAGTACCATTAGTGTGGATATAAAACTGAATGAGTTCCTTTTTCTCCATTTGTCTTAAGTGGTCCCTTGCACAAACATATCCAACCACCCTGAGCTTGGATTACCCTCATGAACTCTCCCATGTTCTCATCACCAACTCCTGTGATCACTCTGCCCCTAATGATGGTTCTTTGGTTGAAGTTAGTCATCTCTCAGAAAATACACGAGGAGGGGGCTGCATTTCACTGGGGACATAAGAGATTATATCCTCATCTCCTAATGAAGGGCCAACGTCTTCTTCCAAAGGATCACTAACCAAAACCCATTCCTTTGGAGGGGAAGAGACCATAGCTTTGCCTTTTTATTCCTTTTTATACTTCTATTGTCTCAGAAACTTCAATAGACACAAGAGAATATTTGGGTCTAGAAGAGGGTGCTCTTGGCTTCTAAGAGAAAGAGGCCAATCGCTCATCTCGAGCTCGTTTCCTACTCTGAGTGAATCTGGTAGTGTGGGTAGGAGTAGGAGTAGGAGTAGGATTGAGAATGGGAACAAGGGGCTCATCTTCAGGACTGGGAACCGGTTCCCCAGAGGCTTTCCTCAGATTTTGCCTACTTCGCCCAACAAGTAGTAATGCCAGAGGGACATCATCTTCATCGGAGATCGTAGGAGGAGAGGGTTCCTTAGAATTAGAATCAGTTTTCCCAAAGAACCCGAAAGAAGGAACTAGTTCCTCTGATGGGTTCTCTCCTTTTACCCCCTCAGCGATGGTAACCACCCTGTCTCCATCTTCATCCCTCCCATCAATTTCTTCTACCCAAAGAACTAGACAGAAGGAACTGGTTCCTATGAAAGGTTCTTTCCTATCTTCCCTTCATCAGTAGCATAATTTATTCTACCTCATCAATTATTTTTCTCCCTTACTAGACCTACAACTTCTAAATTTCCCTTTCACTAGAACCATCCTTCCTTATACCTTCATCAGCAACAATTTGGTTTTCATTGAGATTCCCAACTTGCTCTCCCTCGTCCTCACAAAATTCTTCTTCTCTCACATCGTACCTCTTACTAGTAGCTACCTCCCCTTCTTCTTCGCTACTGGAGTAGTCAACAATTTCATCCAGTGTCTCCAGGTGTTTCTGCAGTAGTAGGGGTACCTATTTCTAAAAAAACAAAGTTTCCTCAATAGTTCTTCCTTTCCTTACACGACTAGTTTCCCCTTCACTTGGAGCCATAGGAGGAACAGAGGCATAATGTAGTTTAGAAACTGGGTTTTGTACAATAGTAGAAGGATTTCTTGAACTCAGAAAGTTTGGATGAGCTGGTGGATGGTGATGGAGATTTTTGGGATGATGAATCCATTTCTGAGCTTGAGTATTTTTAGTGGAAGATGATGTGGGTAGTGGGTTTAGGTGTGGGATACGTAGACACGATTTAACTAGGATGAATCCTTTAAATGGATATGACCTAATTTTGAAGTTGAAGAGTCCCTACAGAATACAAATTTCAAGAGAGTAGGACTCACTATGAGTGTAGGATGTGACATGGGAAAGAGATCATGATTACCTATACTTCTAAAGTAAAAAAGGGCGGTTACAAAAATAGAGGGATTTTGAGGTTTTCAAGGACACGTGCTCATTATATAATCCTGTTTTAAATTATTACATAATAAAGTATACCTTGACTAATGAGTAATTAATGTGATTTATTTATCCACTTCCCAGGCCTGTTTTTCACTGTAGCAAACTTCACAACCCATTTCAAGAGTATTTTATCAAAAATAGTACAGTAATATACAATGTAATGTACATAATTGAGCAAGAAAAAAATCAACTCTAACTAATAATATATACACTTGTTCTTTATCTAATCATGAGAGTGATATCTTCAGCTTCGTCATCATCTGACTCATCCATGCTTGTGGCCATCCTGCAAACTTTTCCTGGGATGATCCCTCCTTCTTTCTTTTGTCTTAATCCTAATTTATCTTTTTGAGTTCTCTGTCCATCTTCTCCTTTTTCTATTCATCTACCCATACGGGACTGTCTTTGATCAGATGATTTGTCATTTCGCATTTGTAGCAACTTTCTGTTTGGTGTTTGTTAGTGGGCCTATTCCTTGAAGCAGATCCATTCTTTTCACTGCCCTTCTTATAGAAAATTTCTGAAGTTCTTAGTTATGAGTGCCATATCTTCATCATCAAGGTCAGAATCATCACTCTCAGCAGCTTTAAATTCTACAGTTACTCTTTGTTGTTCTAATTTTTCTCATGTCCTTTCAGCTTCAATTCATAGGTTCTCAGGTTTTCCACAAGCTCATCCAGCGTCATTTCATCCAGATCCATTGCTTTCATTATTGTAGTAACCTTCATGTCCCAGCTTCTCGAAAGTGTCCTTAGTAGATTTTCCAACTTCTCCTCAGTGGTAAGAGTTTTTCCAAGTAAAACTAGTTCATTCACCACAGTGGTAAACCTGAAAACTTATGTACTGAAGTGACTTACCATTCTTCATAGTGAAATTTTTGTATTCTGCGCTCAGAAGAGCTCTTTTGAATTTTCTTACCTGAATGGTTCCTTCATAGGCATTTACCAGGGTATTGGATATCTTATTTGCAGAAGATCACCTAGAAATGCAGTTGTACTCATCAGGGCATAGCGCACATTAGAATGCATTTTTGTGTAGCATTCCTGCTCAATATCTTGTAATTATCATCAATGTATTCATTCTTTTCTTTTGGAATAACAACATATGCATCATTCCTTTTGGTAGGAAATTGTTGGTCTTCAGTAACTCTATTCTAGACTTCATAGTCCTCGGCTTGCAGAAAGTCTTCCATCCTTTATTTCCACCATTGATAATATTGTCCATAGAATAATGGTGGTTTATTAGTGTAGAGTTCATCTTAGAACTGTTTCGTAGACAGAGTGAAAACTTAAATGTAAGATCATAAAAATTTATCGTGGAAAACCCCCGACTCACAAAGGAAAACAACCACTACCCGTACCTATGCAGGATTTAACCCAACTTTACTAAAACAATGAGCCTTAACATCAAGTTTAGATTACAAGCAGTTGCAATCCTAGAAACTAATTCTAGTTCCTAATAATGTTTATTAATCACCCTTGACTGACGAACCCCCAGATCTAAGTTGCCCACAACTTGAATCAAATCAAAAAACTTCCTAATACAACGTATCTAGGAAATGGAAAGATTACAACTCAATAACTTTCTAATACAAAGCAACTAAACTCAGAAAAAAATAGATTAATCAGGGGAACATGTTCCTTCCTCTGGTACTGTTGCATCATTGCACTTTAATATCATAAAGAATGCACTTTTGAACTCTCTCAATCAGAATGATTTCTTATTTTTTTTCTCTATTTGTGCGTCTTCATTCTCTGTGAAGATCCATAGGTACTTATAGCTCATACTAGATACTCACATGCTAGTAGAGTTCTAAATACCTAAGGACTCCTATGCTACAAGGACTTCTCACTTCATTCAAATCTCCTTGGATGCTTGGACTCCTCTTCATCATTATCTTTTCTCTTTATCTTTATCTTCAATCTTCATCGCTTATGTCTTTAAGGAACCTTCTTTTACTGTATTGGTACAAGATACATTTACTGTTAGTGAATCTTCTACTGATCGGATCATATGCAAGTACCTGGTTCTTTGGATTTGGCAAATCATCAAAACTTATCATGTCCAACACAAATGAAATTATGTTGTTCAATTTTTTGTGATGATATGCAACCAAGAAAACGATCATCAATATATGTAGTTTTCTTTTGATACCTTCCCATATGTCACACTTTAGAATATCTCAACTTGCCTTCTCACCTTCAGCTTTTGCTTCTTATCTTCTCACTACAGGCAACCTTTCTCTGGAAATCCTATAATAATGTTCAATTTCCTTGTAATTGAGGACCTCTCCAAGAAGAAAAACATTAGAAGAAAATTTATGTTAACGTAGTCTATTTACTGATTTAGTAGTTAAAGAAAAGAACACAAAAATAAAATTCATATACACAATGAAAAGAGAGTACTCGTTACTTGTCCTTCTATTGTAACTTTCTTAATCGAGCATATAATCATAATTAATGAGACAAATTTCTATTTGAAAATATTTTTCCTTCTCTTAAGGTGATCTCTTCAATTTTTCTACTACTATATGAGAACGGAGAACTACATTTATGTCGACATTTGCAAACATATATAAAAGCACTTATTATTTCATGAAAAGCCTTTTCAGCCCTCTCACTTCGTTCGAGCTGAATTAGATCCACCCTCTCACCTGAACTGGTCGAGAGAGATGAACATGGTCCTTCCTAAAAGTTGGGTTCCTTCCAATCAAGAATTCATTCATAGCTTGAAAAAGCAAAAGAGGGTCACCTCTCAACATGACTATGCATCCTGGCTCCCGATACTCTTTCATAGAATTCCAACAATTTCTCTCGCTCCTCAAAACCCACAGGAACGAAGTTGATGCTCCTACATCCATATCATGGGAGAGAGAAAGCTTCCAGGCCATCTTTTCTAGCCAGATAGCGAGCGATCACTCAGCATTGAACACTGACTAAAAGCGGCCGGGAATGAGTACCTATCCCTTACGGGAATCGAACCCGTGTCTTCGACATGAAAAGACTCAGTTGAGATCCCCGTGACTGGTTCAAGGGAAGGTCAACCAATGATTGATAGGCCATTCCCTCCTTATCCGTCGCTTGATCCCTCATTCCACTAATCCGTTCCACTCATTGAAGATTCTATCTACAAAATAAGGTCAACGGGGGATACTTAAATTGCTAAGAACATTCATTGTGGCCAATAATATAAACTTGCACATTCATCTATCACCTATCCTTGATGTACTTACCAGTTACTAATATCTCAAGAGTTACTAAATATTAACAAATGATTTATATGCATATGACAATATGAAACAAGTTTATCACCTTAATCAGAGGAAAACAATGCAAGGTCTTATGCACATGGTTACATCATGCCATGAAAAGCTTAAGGTTACAATTCTACAACACCCACAATTCAAAAGCACATGTTCAATTGTAATGGATTTCGGAGTCATTTGTCGTGTTTCCCTAATCACTCTGTGCTTTAGAGCGTAGTGGAGGTTGCCCGAAGTCATTTATGGCTTGTTAGGATCGATAGATTGAGTCCTTGGTAACTTCATACCATGAATTCTTGTCATTTGAGGCTTCTCAGAGATCTACTCAGCTTATACGACCTCGTATAACTTTTTTGTTGCTTTCATTGAGTCCGGAGTATCGATTACATAAGTTTTCATATATGGAGTGTTGTATTTGGACTCCGTTTCGATTGCGGGATTTTCGGTAGCGTTGATTTAAATTATTGTAATTTAATTAATATTTCTTTGAGTTAGAATACCAAATTATGTTGAAGTTTTATTATTTTAAGTGATAGGTTTTATTAGAAATGATTTTCTATTAATTTTGATGTATTTAAACTATGGTAACTATTTTATATTAATTTATTCGATACCCGATTATTTATCGGGAGAATAAAAATTCCCCCTAAAAATAAGTGCCACCGCCCCCACCCCTTACTTTTTTACATATATATATATATATATATAATGTGATCCTAGGTAAAATGAATAGAAACAGATCCAGAGAACATTTCGTTCTCCTTTTCCTCTCCTCTAGAAACGTTAATCATTTATTTGAGAGTATTTTTTGGTGGTTTTGCTCCATAAAAACTCGGTAACTTGGTTCCACACACGTTTCTAGTCGATAATCCCTCGTTTTTGCTATAATTTTAATATTTTTTGTATAATAAACAAATGTTTTAGGGCTTATATCTTTAATTTTACCCATGAGATTGAGCCCTAATTTGTGGCACACGATCCACACATTGTGTTCTTCATATTGATATAATTATTTCTTGATTTTTACCTATTAGGGTGGACCTAGTTTTTAGTCGAGACGTTGGCCCTGCTATTTATATATAAATATGGGTCTTGTTTTACTCGTTGGGCGCACTTTCAGAATCCTTCTGGAGATTTTGACTCGTTGGGCGCACTTTCAGAATTGTTCTTCGGCAACCAGGTTGGCCAGGTCTATTGTTTTATTGAATGAGTGTTGATTTAGCATTTACATTGGTAAAATGCCAGCTCGGGGATGCGATACTAGTCTGGAGCCCCGTTATTTTTACACTTTGGCCTATGGTTGTTCTTGCTGCCCTTATCGCTTGGTACTCAATCTTGGACTATGTAAGCACCACCTGCATGTTTCACACCGACTCTGGATTGTAGTATGGGGGGGGGGGGAGTAACACCTTTAGTGAGTATTATCTATACGCAGACTCTGGACCGTAGCGAGGTTGAGAGGGGATTATATTAGTGGTTAGGGCTTACTAGTCGTCCCCCGAATTTTCTGTTTGGTGGCCTAGAGGTCGATCCTAGGTAGGTTGCTTATTTGCACTTTATGTTTGTGTTTTCAGTATAGTGATACTATGATTATTACTTTCTTCTGATATTGTGTGATACTTGATAGAGCGAGGCTATGAGTTGACTAGGGGAAACTGGACTTGACCTGTTTCTCCTGCTATGCATATTTACAGGCTCGGGCTGGGATTTGGTATTCCTGTCTGATGATTATGACATTACTTGGTATTTGTGAAAGAGTGTATGCGGGATTGGTTTCCTCTACAGACTCTTCGACCTAGGTCGCTACATCGATGTCCGCGGTGCTACGTAACTTAGGTGGAGGGGTATACTGGGGGAGGAAGGGTAAGTATACAGATAAAGATCTTCTGTGGATGTTCTTCACATCCTGGTGAGACCTGATTTATATCTATATCTATATATATATATATATATATATGCAGTGCCATGGGTCACCGAGGGTGACATCGTATGGGTATTGGGGTATCTTGTAGCACCCATTGGGTTGTGCACCCATTTCGGCTGTTAGTGTACTTTTGAGATTTATCTGGTATTATTTTTGTGTAGCCTCACTTGGTTATGGTTTCATTGAGGATCCAGGTAAATGGCATGCTGTTTGACTATCTGTGAGTTGATTATACCAGTTTATTGTTGCTTTTTCTTTTTGTATTGATCGTTTTTTACCTTATTATGCCAGTTTATTGTTGCTTTTTCTTTTTGTATTGATCGTTTTTTACCTTATTATCCTTATTGCTAGTAAGTCGACCTATGCCTACTGGGTAACTATTGTTTTTTGTACTCATGCTACACTTCTACATAATTTTAGTGCAGATTCGGGCACAAGTCAGCAATGGGATCACGATCGAGCCAGATAGAGTGTTCCAGAGATACGTGAGCATCTGACATCCTTTCTGCTCCTGGTATTTTTTTATGTTGGAGTTGTTCCATTTTGGAGATGGGTTAGCTTTTGTATATATTTTTTGTTCATGTAGACTGGTATTCTGTTCTGTTAATATATATATTTATAGTAGATCATCGGCCATGAGACTAGGTATTGGGAAGTATGTTTCGATTTGGTTTTTTGAGTTTTTTCTTCTTTCTTTTCTGTTTTTCTCTTTTGAGTTACATGTACTGGCCCATCGTTACTCGCTCTAGGCCAGAGATTGGGCTTGTCTACAGGTGAGGTGTAGACGCCATCACTTTCTGATTTTTGAGTCATGACAGCAACGCATGGATGATGCCGGAGATCCTAGATAGCAACACATAAGGGAATTTCTTTGAAAGCATATAATATAACAGGTTGTTTAATGTGAGAGCAGATTATATAGCTACCTTTTATTCATTCTTGAGGAATCCATTAGTACGAAAATACAGTGAGATTGGTGTATAACATAATTAAAAGCATCATATAATACTATTTCAAACAGAAAACTTAAAGAAAAAGAAAAACAGTAAACAAAATGGAATAGAGTTCAATTTTTTTCCTAGCTCCAATGACATAGGAGGCAGTAAACTTCCTTGAAGGTTGTAAGCAGTGAGCTTTGCTACATATAAAGCATAAAATATATAAGCTTTAAGCTTGTCTAATCAAAATTTGGTTACAAACAAGATGTCAACTTTCTTTTCTTATTTGTTCTCTTTCTTTGATCAAAGAGTTACCTATGATTTCCTACTCTTTAATTAAAATGAAAAAATGAGACTCGACCTGATAAAGCATGGGAAAGAACAAGCTAATATGACTTCTTTTTGTTATCGAAAATCTCCAAGAGCCAAATGATGCAAGGTACAATCACTCAAAGTATGATGATCTTGCCCCTCTACCCTTCTCCACTTAAATGCTTGGCCTTTTCTGAAGCATAGTTTGAATCCATGACATGCGTCTAATTCACACATGACAAGATTTATGACATGCATCTAATTCACACATGACAAGTTGAGATCTTACCACTATAACATAGCACTGGGGGCTCATCTATTCCGAAAATCATCTCAGATATTAGACAAAATTTTATAATCAATGATTTGTTCACAAAGATGTAGGTTTATCAACACAAGAAAGGCCTATTTATAGTCAAAACCATCGGACTAAGCTTATAATCAGTTATTAGTAAAAAGAGGCCGTTGGTGTTGTAGTGTTTTATAACAACTAATTATTAAATAAAAAAGCTCAAACTTTTAACTTTGTAAAACCCAAAAACTATCTACTCCAAAATAGAGCTTAACCTCCCTTACTAGATGATGTTTGTTCTAATTGTACGTCAGCTTAACATATTATTCATTACTTAATACAATAAGCAACTAAACAAGCTTATAAATTAGGAAGTGGATGGCGAGAGATGAGAATAGTCCCCGTCCATTTCATTATGTCATTCTCTTATTTTCTCATGTAATCTTCTATATATGCTACTTAACTTATTGCTAACCGTGGTAATTTCTAATGTATGGTCTTGCATGATTCGCACATCCATCTGAATATATGTACTCTGTGACATATTAAATAGAGAATTGATTGATGATAACTTAGTAGTTTAAGTTTCTGTCTTCAGTTACTATATAAGAAGAGTAGAAAAGAGAATAGTAGAAGTAAATGAATAGCCCTCATGTTGCCAAATCTGAAATTTAGATGCCCTAAATGGAAAACCTGTCCTAAGCTTGTCACTGTTCATATTCAAGAGGATTCTAAAACAGATTACAAGGACGACAAAACCATTATAGATAAAAAGTATAAAGCATACAACTAACAGTTTTCTGTTATTGATAGTAACTTAGTGACTGTAATTAATTACATGGTATTGAACTACTTAGTGTAGTAATCATACAATTTAACATACATTTTACAGGAAACATCCAAGTGAAATTGATAACCTATCAACAATTCGAACATTAGTCTACACTGGAACAATATGGTGGGAATTCTTCCACTATCTATTGGAAATTTGTAAAATTTAGAGACAATAGACCTAGGCTAGAACAGTCTACATGGTGGCATTCCACAAGAGTTTGAACATCTTATTTTATAATTCTTTGAAAGAAGTGTATCTTTGTCGAAGCAGATTATTAGGTGAATTTCCAAGGCCTATGTACAAACATTTCTGGAATAGAAAAGGTTTCATTTGTTTAAATGATCTTGCAGGAACACTTCCCCTAAACATAGGCCATAGCCTTCCAAATCTCAAAAGGCTTTTATTTTAGGAAAACCACTTCAGCGGGCTGATTCCTACCTCCATTATCATTTCAACCAAGCTTATCTAACTTGATCTTGGTCACAATCAATTTAGTAGATATGTATTTATGAATCTACGAAAGCTACAACTTCAATTCATCAGCTTGAAATTAAACCAATTGGTGAATGATCCATCTACGGGCAAGTTAGGTTTTCTTACCTCATTATCTAATTGCAAGTACTTAAAGGCAACTCAAATAGGATGTAACCAATTTATAAAAGTCTTCCAAAATCCTTAGATTCACGCAACTGGTCCTTTTCCTTTGAATATTTCATGGCCACTGATAGTGGTATCACTGGAAAATATCAACTAATATCAGTAACTTGAACTTGGAGTGGTTAAGTTTGGGAGAAAATAAGCTTATAGATTTTATTCCTCCAGAATTGGGGAACTTGAGGAACTTGCGGAGGTTTAGACTAGAGAATTACAATTTAGATGGAATTATACCAACTAGCTTTTGTAACTAGGAAAGCTTGTTCCAAATTACCTTGAGCAAGAATCAACTTTCTGGGGAATTACCTGGATTCACAAATCTCCTAGAAGTTGAGGAAATAATAAGAAGAAAGCCTCGTAAGTTTAGGAATATGTGTAGAATACAGAAACATCGTGAAAAAGTTTGGATAATAAGAAGACTAGTAGATGAAGAAGAACTGTCAAACTCTTCGTTTTTGGTATTTAAAGGTATATTTCTTATAATTACAGGAGCATACTCCTTTTGAAGCATGCTTCTTTCTAGCTGAGATGGTTCAAGGCAACAAGAAGCTCCCATGGATATTACACCATCAAGTACAAAATATGTAAAACTTGATTTCACCCTTTTTAAGTGATAGTTAAGAAGCAATCTCAGTAACAAATATTTTTTGTGCTCAACAAGAACCTCTTGTCTTTTCCCTTGTTATGTGTTTCATCTTACTGCGTGGTCGACATCACAATTACCGCCAACACATAACTAAACAAACTAAACAACTTAAACTTTATTTTCTATCAAAAAATAAATCTAATTCGAAGTAAAAACTATCTAACTCACAAATCAACCTAAATCAACTTTTGAACTTCAAAAGTCCACTAGAACAAAATGCTCAGTTTTGAACTCGTCGTCATCCCCTAAAGACCGAGAATTGTCATTTATGAACATAAATATATCACATAAGATGAAATAATGTTATTATATATTTTGGATTATCCTCTCATTAGTACATCTTTCAGTTTGCTATCAGTTTCAACTAACGACTCTCTATTTTTAGTTCTCTAATTATAGTATAATTATATGAAATTATGCTTTGTTACTAATTGCAGATCAACAAGAAACATCTTTTATAGATAAATTCTCTTTGAATCAAGAGATGGTAGCTTTTCTCTATGACCATTTTTCAATTTTGAAAACGTGAACTTACTTACCAAAAAAATCACATGCCAAATAAAATAACACTAATTTTTTATCATTAAAACTATTACTTGTTGCAATCAACACTGGAAAAATTGAATCTGATTCAATACAAGGTGATTTTAATTAATCTCTGACGCAATAAAGAAACGAGATGAAGATAGAGAGGGTATGGCAGCTACCAGTTGATGGCAAGAAACGAATTGGATTGATGAAGGTGACGAAGTTGATGGCAATAAATGAACTGAATTTCTGTGAAGAATGTTTATGACAAGAAACGAAGTAGATTACTGAGGTGATGGAGGCAACGACGTTGATGGAAGGATTGCTGTTGTGAAGAGATGAGAATGTTGCAGTAGAAGAATTATAAAACTTTTGTATTTTGGGGTAAATTGAAGTAAAAATTTTAGGCGAGAGTTAATTCATAAGAAAGAATAGAAATTGGATAGACGAAAAAAAAGGAAAAAATATTTCCCACTTCTCCTTAATGGTCACTAATAATATACTTATTTCCAGTTAATATTCATTGGCCACTAATACTTTCCTTCATTAAGTAAATGTCGCAATTATATTATTGCCACTTTAAAATTGACAATGAAGACTTTTTTGTGGTAGTGCCTCGTGAAAGGATAAATCTGGGTCAAAACTTAAAAGAATCCCACTGAAGCACATGAGAATCATCGGGCATACACCTACGAAGCATAAAAACATAAATGACCGGATGCACTGCAGGCAAATCAGGTGGCAAGGCTAAATTGTAAGTCACCTCCCTATTCTGCTCTAGAATCTCAAAAACACCAATAAAATGAGGGCTCAACTTTACTTTCTTCCTAAATCTCATCACACCCTTCATAGCTGACACCTTTAACCACACTCAATCACCCTCCATAACATCCAATGGACCAAACATCCTATCGACATAACTCTTCTGCCTTACTCTGGGCAGAAAATAGTTGAGCCTAAATCAGTCTAACTCTCTCTATGGAGTCCCAAAACAAATCTGTACCCCTTGGCCTTTCCTCAACAGTCTCATACCATCCAATCAGAGATCTACATCTCCTACTATATAGTGCCTCAAAAGGATCCATCTAAATACTCGAATGCTAATTATTGTTATAGGCAAACTCTGCAAGTAGCAGGAATCGGTCCCAACAACCACCAAAGTCAATGACACATTGTCGTGACATATCCTCTAATACTTGAATAGTGCACTCAGACTAACTATCTGTCTGAGAATGAAAAACTTTGCTCGTATCAAGCTGAGTACCCATCTCGTGTTGCATAGTACTCCAAAAGTGTGAAGTAAACTGAGTACCATGATCATATATGATAGATATAGGGACTTCATACCACCAAACTATATGGATAATATAAATATGAGCCAACTCCTAAGCATTGTACTTCACCTTTACCAGAATAAAATGTGCAGACTTAGTCAGTCGATCAACCATCACCCAACTGGAGTCATAGCCACCCGACATGGTAGGAAACCCCATAATAACATCCATAGATAGGCGCCCCCATTTCTAGTAGAGGTGGGCATCCTATATGACACACCTCCCAGCCTCTGGTGCTCAAACTTCAACTGCTGACAGTTCAAGCACCTAGAAACAAAGTTTGCAATGTCCTTCTTCATACCGTACCACCAGTAATACTAACTCAGATTATGATACATCTTCATCGCCCCTGGATGAATGGAATATCTAGAACTGTATGCCTCTTCTAAGATCAACCTAACCAAGTCACTTGACTTAGGACATAAATCCGATCCCTAATCCTCAAAACCCCTTCAGAATCCAACATGCCCACCTCGGCCTTACCTCACAACACTTTATCACGAATGGTCCTCAATCTTATCACGAATGGTCCTCAATCTAGCATCATTAAACCAATTGTCCAAATCTTCTCCATCAATGAAGAGCGAGCCTCCATACAAGCGAGGACACCACTATCCTCAGAAATATGTAATATCACTAGACTGTTAGCTAGAATTTGAACATTCTAGCTAAAGGTTTCTCCTAAATTAGAATAGAAGTTAAACTACCCATAATCGAGGACTTCTTTCTAAGGGCATGCGCTACCATATTGGCCTTGCCCGGATAATAAAAGATAGTAATATAATAGTCCTATAGCACCTCGAGTTAAGATCCTTCTGGCTGAAGATATATTGAAGACTTCTATCATCGGTGAACACCTCACAAT
>JBDJHY010000106.1:13587189-13600713 GCA_039654485.1 Withania somnifera | reverse complement strand
CCGGGACGGTACCGGAATGACCCGGTCCGGTACCTAGCCTTAGTTGACACTGAGAATTTTGACCATGATAAAAGTGACTCAACTCAAATAGTAGAAGACACAATATACACAAAAATATAAAGATTTATTACACACTAAATAAATACTCACCATTATTAGTTTGCGCAATTTTCAGTATAAACATTTCGGATCAACTATTACATCGTTTAAAAAATTTATAGATATTTTTTAAATGTTCTTATCTTACTAAACTAACTAAAAAATTTAAATACTTAAATGTTTGCCTTTTAACTCCATATATTAATTTAAAATATGTACATGATTAAATTTTAGTAATAGAACTTTATTAGTTACTTAGATATATTATATACACTAATAAGCATGTTCAAACAAAATGGAAAAATTACGCCATACCAAAAAGTCCAATTTTTGGTATGAACAAAACAAATTGACAAAGTATACATACCTACATTATAATCATAATTTTGGACAAAGTTTCTTGAGATTTACAAATTAGTAAAAGTAGGTTAGATATTATGAAGACTATCCATAGACCAATTACTCCATGAAGCAAACGGAAATGCAAGTTCACAACTCCCCAGAGAAAACTTAATGATCTTAAAATGTAAAATTTAACTTTGTCCACAATCAGCTAATAATTTTTCCAATAATAATTTAAAATTTTAAAAAAAGGAGTACAACATGGTACATAATCAAGTATATATTACACTTCACCTTCATCCCTTCATCTGGAAAAAATTATTTTAACAATACAATGTAGTTGCCTAATTGATCAACATTAAGGAGAATTTGAGCAATTACTAGTGACTTCTAATGATTAACTAGAAAAGTTATTTTTTTATAATGATGGTGTCAAGTCCGGTTTGCTCGCAGTTTATCGATTGAATACATGTAATATATGTACAAGCACAAGTATCGGATAACATTATTCGCTAATTAAAGTTGTTACTAAAAAAGTTAAAAAAGAAGTAAATAACCAAAGCAAGGATGGCAAGTCCCCATTCATTACCTTGTGTTGTGGACACCATCACTTGAAAAGCCAAGAAAATCAAAATAATAGACAACCATCCCCATCTTCTAAATTCATCATCATGATCTCTCACCTTATAAACTCTGCTCCGCTGGTAATAATTATTGCAACATTGTAAAGAAGGTGCAAAAATAATTGTCGAACATAGTAACACTACTAGTAAAAGAGGACCAAAAAGAATTTTAAAAGCAGTGTAAGTTAGTAGTATAACAACAAAAGATGCTATGATTGACCGAGCAGTATAGTATACATATACAATGGCTAAAAGAGGGATGAAAAAATAACAAGTGAAGTTTATGTCTTCAATATCAAGGGCTAATGAGATTCTTCCAATTATGTTTTGGCCATGGAGGGTTAATCCTAAGCTGAGTACAAGAAGAAGAGGGACAAATGGAGAAGGCCCTTTAACCATATTTTCTACAAGGAAAATGGTGTCACAAGTTTCATCTTTTTATTTTTGAGATAAAATGGATCAATGGAGTTGAGTGTATTCAAGAAATGGGATTAAAATAAATAGGGTGGCTATGAATAAAAGATATATGCAAAGGGGTTAGGCTTTTATTAGTTGCTTAACTTTTGGGGGAGGGGGGTTATTGATCACCACGTAACCATGAGTTCAAGTCATGAAAAGAGATAAGGTTGTGTATTCTCGTAGTTTGGTTCTTTCTCAGACCTCGCACATAGCGAAAGCTTTAGTGCACCTGACTGTCCTTTTTTCTGATAAGTAAACAAAAAATTATTATTTTAAAAGCATTTATATACAATATAAGCAAACACTATGAGGTAGGGGTCAGGGTGAAGGTGGAAAGAAGACAATCAACATGGAATTGCACATATGAAAAAAAAAATCGTACTCACATTATGAAAATCATTTTCCTCATTTAAAAAAATCTTATTATCCTAATATGGATAGATAATTCCAATTGAATTTTGCTTATTTTCTGGTTAGAATGAAAGGCAACAACGACATCAACAAAGAGAACAGAAAAGAATGAGGAAACAGAAATAGCCATTACAAATATTATATTAGCTATATAGGGATATCAATAAATAAAATATAGAAAAGTTTTTAAAAATTATTTTCTTCCATTCGTACTATAACTAGCCATAGCAGATTATTTCCTTTATTTTTATGGAAAATTGAAAATTTTTAAAGGAGTTAAATATTTTGATCTTGTTTTGATTTTTCACTGCCAAGTCTTGCTTCAATAACATCAATGGTCTGTCTGGTATGGAGAAAACGAAAAATGTTTTCTATTTTTTTGTGTTTGATCAAAAAAATTCAGAAATATTTACTTAATAATATTAATAAAAAATAAATTTTATAAATGACATTTCACGTTAATCGTCACCTCACCCCGTACCCATAGCACTATCCGCACACTCCTAGTGCGCACTCCATCACCATAGTATTTGCCTAAATTAATATTGAATGCATTTGAAATAAAAATAAATTAGAAAATAAATAAAAAATTTACTTATTTTTTTAAAAAAATAATTCTAACAAAATATTTTTCATAAAAAATTCAGTACATGAACACACCCCAAGAGTTATTTTTTCTTCCCTGAGTTCCCTTTTCCAGAAGGATAAAGGGAAGAACAAATTAAGAGGCTTTAATTTGTCATTATGACATCTACATAGCTAGTGAAAAAATAAATTGCAGAAAGCTTCTATTGTCTTTATGCCATCTACATAGCAGTGAAAACTGTCAAACTATAGCAGGAGGCTTGCATTAATGTAATTGTTTGGTCTACAAAGCCAAATTAATAACACTCCAGGACCATTCACAGCGTTCCTCTTTGGGCAATCTTCTGTTTCTTATTCCTTTAGTTGCATCATTGACTTTGAAACCCTAAATAGACTGCCAACGATAAGCTAGAGAAAGGTGAAGATGTCGTCTAAGTTATTTTATTGTCTTTATACCATCTACATGTTAGAATTTGAGCCCAAGATCCGACTTTACCATAAAACAATTTAAATCGACAAAGAATAAATAACACACCCAGAATTAGAATGGTTCACTCTCAATGTGAGAGCTACGTTCACTTTGTCGCTGCAGATTTCACTATAAACGCAAATCCAAAATTGTATTTACAATTCTCTCTTACACTTTTGGTGAAAGCTCTATCAAGAAACCTCTCTATGTGTTATTGTCTTTCAAAGTGACAAATACCAATTGAGTCTATAAAAGTTTTCTCAAGTTTTCCTATTTATAGATAATAAGTGGTGCTTTCTTTTATAGCCAAAACCAACTCCAAATAAGAAAAAAAAATTCAAATCCCATTTCAAATAGGATTGAAAACCGAAAGGGAGTAGAATTAGGCTCCACAACAATCTCCCACTTGGAGACTAATCTCATAATCTGTCTCTATTTCTAGTGGCGGCTCTGATCCTCATCCAAGGAGTCCAATTGAAGTTGCGCACAACTTCAGCTTATCATACAGCATAGTCTTCGTCAGCATGTCTGCTAGACTTGGACTCCTTAGGATCTTCTCAAGCACTAGTACTCCATCTTTCAAAGCTGACCTGATAAAGTGATATCGGAGTTGTATGTGCTTTGCCAAATGATGGCACTCTGACTATCACAATATAGTACGCTCCCCGCGTGATCCTGCATCAATTCTTGCAATAAAGAATTATAGTCACATCATCTCCTGCAAAGCCTCTGTCAAAATGGCGTAGTCAGTCTCACATCGAGAGAGAGCTACTATCTTCTGCAACTTTGATACCCAACAAACCACAGTACCTACAAAGGTGTAAGCTTACCCAGATGTGCTCTTCCTACTATGGACGTCACCCTGCAAACCAGCATCCGAATTCCTGAAACACAACGCTGGACTTGAGCTTCCTTTAGATACCTAAAGATCTACCTTCTTCAACTCTAGAAGCATGTCATTAGTCACTAGAAGCTTCATGCCTTTCTCACTCATATGCCCCAATCTGTAGCCACAACTCTGACTTCTTGGCGTTGTCAACAACAACCCATGACAGCTTGCTGTCATGGAAAGAGTACACGTTTTGTGACCTCTTCCAACCACCATAGAGCCCTTTTTCATACCTTCCAAGCCTTATTAACAAAGGAAATATGCTGCCCTTCCCCATCAAGTTGACCTACGGAAATCAGATTATACATCAGCTTTGGCATATTTCTGGCCCTCGTGATCTTCCATATCTGGCCGTTTGACATTCTCAGATTAATATCCCTATTCCAACAATGTCTAAGGGCTTACCATTTTCCAAATAAACTTTTCAAAGACTGCCAGCAACATAGTTCTCTATGACGTCACAGTGTGCGGTAATGTGGAAAGACGCTCCTGAGTCGAGTACCCAAGAGTGGATAGAAGTGTCAACAGAAAATAGTAGTGCGTCACCGATGTCTTTAGTGGAGGCATTGATTCAACCTTTATTGTCTTCCTTCTTCGGTGGTGCTTTATAGTAATTCTTGATGTGACCTGATTTTCCATAGTTCTAGCACTTAAAAGGCTTCCTGAGTCTGCATTGTCCCCTACCATTACTTAACTTTGACCTGCCTTTATTTTGGTTGTAGTTTCTATCATAATTTCTTTCTATGATCTCTATTTTCAACAAAAAACTTATCGATTTCTCCCCAGAATCTATTCTACGTACCTCCTCAACAAGAATACGATCTCTACCATCATTGAGTTTCAGTTTAGCACTACCGAAAAAATTACTCACTGTTGTCTCCATTGGCTCCCAACTATTTTCAGAGAAGCCAAAAGAATTACGGTTCAAACTTTATCTTCAAACTCGATTTCAACCAATGACAATTGATTGACAATCGTGTTGAATTTATTTACGTGTGTCGTAACAATAGCACCTTCCTCTATCTTTAAGTGAAAGAGTTTCTTCATAAGAAATATCTTATAGTTAGTCGAAGGTTTCTCATACATGTCGAACAGAAGCTTCATCATGCCTGCAGTGATCTTCTCATTCGACACGTTGTGAGCAATGTTCTTCGATAACGTCGATCGAATGACTCTTAGAACATGTCTGTCGAGAAGATTCCACTCTGCCTCTTCCATCTTCTCCGGCTTCGGATTCAGCGATAATAAAGCTTTTTTCCGTACAAATAATATTTGATCTGTATTCTCCAGAACATATAATTTGTACCATCGAATTTCCTAATCCTATGCGCCGAACCATCTTTACCTCCCAATCGTTTTCTGAATCACAACTCAATCTGTTACTCTAATACCAGTTGTTAGGATTTGAGCCTCAAACCTGATTTTATCAGAAAATAATTTAAATCGATAAAAGAATAAATAACATTCACAAATTTATTTCACTCTCAATGGGAGAGATACTTTCACTTTGCCGCTATAGATTTCACTATAAATCCAAATCGGGAGTTGTGTTTACAACTCTCTGTTACACTCTAAGTGAATGCTCTTTCAAGAAACCTCTCTTATGTGCTATTGTCTTTCAAAGAAAACTACCAACTGAGTCTATAATAATTCTCTCAAGTTTTTCTATTTATAGATAATAAGTGGCACTTCCTTTTATAGCCAAAACCAACTCAAAATAGGAATAAAAGTCCAAATCCTATTCCAAATAGGATCAAAAACCAAAAAAGAGTAGAATTAGGCTCCACAACACAACACTATATATGACATACCTAGTGAAAATGTCAATTGTTCTTCAAGCACAGAAAATGCACATTGAACTACCCACATTGTGTCCAAGTTGTCAATGTTGGTGATAGTTTTAAGCTATCTTTTGCACTTTGTACTCATGAGATATTTTAAGAGGCAATTCCTTTGAGACGGGCCTTTCTTCATACCAGAACTCTAGATTCGTTGTTTCGGTACCCTAGATCACCATACATCTGTATACTTGATCAATGCTGAATCGATTGATTAATCCCAGACCAAGACATCTATCAACAAGCATCCATTCATCTCAAATTCAAGAAAAGGCATCAACATGATAACATTGTTTCAAACATCACAACCTCAATTTAATGCTTGAACACGGTATCACCACAGCAACACCAAGGGTGTGGCCTGTTAGCATTATGAGATATCTTGTATAATCGACATTAAGATATTCTTGATATAATAATTATGTAAGAGATATTATAGGTATGACATTTAGTTTAAAACATGGTGTAGCATTAGTTATAGAATATATTTTATTTAATGTAGAATATTGCGTAGCATTAGTATGGAATACATGTACATTAATTTGTAGGTTTATATTAACTGTAGAATATTTTCTCTTGTGTATAAATACCTATATATTCTGATGTGCTTGGATAAAGAAATTGAAACAACCATTCTTCAGTTTCTTTTGTTTTCTCTCTTCTTGACATGGTATCAGAGACTTTTATTCTTTGATCCATAAAATCATTGATTTGTGGTTACTTTCAAAAAAAAATTAAAAGATTTTGTTTTCTTAATTTTTCTTCAACAGTTAGTCCTAAATACTTAAAGCTCTTGGTCTTGATTATTCTAGTTATATTTTGTATCACGGTGTTTTTGATTTTTGCTATTCAAGAACATGGTTTCATATCACTTATTCATTTCACTGAAAAAATTATTCTTCTTGGAAATTTTTCAACTATTTGTCACTAGAAAAGAATTATGGGGCCATATCAATGAAAGTGATACGGCTCTTATTGATCCTATAAAGTTAGGTCAATGGAAGGTCAAAGATGTTCAGGTGATGACATGAATTTTAGGGTCAATTGACTTTCTTATTGTCCTTAATCTCAAGCCATACACGACAGCAAAGGTTGTGTGGGATTATTTATAAAAAAATTACAACTAATATAACAACGCAAGAAGCTATTAGCTAGTGCATGAAATCGATAATTATTCTCAAGGAGATCTCTCTATTTAAGATTATTTTTCCGATTTCAAAGCTTATGGGTTGAATCCGCCGATATTGCTTATGCTAAAATACTTGTTGAATCTCTCTATAATTCAAGAAGTTCGTAAGGAAAGCAAGCGAAATCAATTTTTGATGAAATTGCTATCTAATTTTGAGATTGTTGGTTCTAACTTGATGAATTGTGACCCGACTCCCTCACTAATATCTGTTATAGAAAATTACTTCATGATAAAAAGGTCTTCTCACACAAAATGCTTTCATGTAAAACAACATTCACATTTTTGCATTTGCTGCTCAAGGGGGAAAAGGGCAGGAACATGAGCAAAATTCAATGCTACAGTTGCAAGAAATATGATCATATTGCTAGCAATTGTAGTAAAAAGTTTTGCAATTATTGTAAACAGCACGAATATACTATCAAAGAGTGTCACACACATCTTGAAAATAGCAGGATCAGTGATATTCAAGCTGGGATAAATGGTACAACTTCTGATAACTCATGTGGCGTAGCTGGACAAGTTCTTACTCCTGAAATGACACAACAAATGTTTGTGTCAGCCATTTTCAGTTTTAGGGCTACCAGGTGACAAAATTGCATTTAAATTTTGGATCGTTGATTCTGGTGCTTCCAATCATATGAAAACTCCACCAGTAATGCTAAAAAAATATTCACGAGTATCATAATCCATCACAAATCTAGGTTGACAATGGTAATCATTACCAAGGTTGGGGATATTACTACAACTTTCAAGAGTTTTTTGTATTACTAAAGTTCTCTGTTAATCGTATTTCAGTTGGCCAATTGGTAGATAACAATTACGATGTGGATTTTTCTCGTAATAATTGTTTTGTGCAGGATCAGGTATCAAGGACGATAGTCAGGAAAGGGCCTAAAGTTGAAAGATTGTCATAGGAATTGATTCTTCATTAGTCTCTAGCCTCCGGCAGTAACTTAAGGATTCTTTTCACATGAAAGATTTTGGTACTCATATATAATTTTTTAGGTCATTATGATTCTTTAGGTGTGTTCTTAAACCAACACAAGTATACTCTGGATATGATTACTTTGGTTGGTCTTCAAGACTCCTCCTTTGCGGATACTCTATTGGAATTAAATATAAAGTATCATCGTGATGAAGGAGATCTTCTTCCTAATCGAACTTTTTTCAATAATTAGTTGGGAGCCTAAATTATCTCAGTGTTACTCAGTATGATATCTCTTTTGTAGTTCAAAAACTCAGTCAATTTATGCACTCTCCTTCATCTACATTTGGTGGTTGTTCGTTGTATCGTTCGATATCTCTCAGGAACATCTGCTTATAGACTATTCTTTCCTAGTGATTCTGCAATTCAGCTTAATGCATTTTAGTGATTTTGATTAGGTTATCTGTCTTGATACTCGTCGCTCTATCACAGGGTAGCACATGTGTTTCGGAGATTCTTTAATATCTTAGAAGAGCAAAAAGCATGATCGTCTTCCAAAATCTTCAACAGAGTCTAAATATCAAGCAATGTCTACAACTTTCTCTCAAATTATTCGATTTCGTGGTTTACTTGCAGAAATTGAATTTCCTCAATCTTGTCCTACTTCTCTTCATGCTCACAATACAAGTGTCATTCAGATTGCTACCAATCCGGTTTATTATGAAAGAACCAAACATCTTGAAGTGGACTGTCATTTTATCAGAGAAGTTGTAGATGAAAAAATTATTACCCTTCCACATGTATCCAGTGATCTTCAAATAGTTGATGTGTTTACGAAATCAATGACATAACAAGATCATTGATTTCTAGTATGCAACTTGATGCTTTCTGACCAACACATCAATTTGAGGGTGAATGTTAGCATGAAGGAGTATATTGTATGGTCTATATTAAGATATTTTTGAGATAACTTTGTAAGAGATATTCTAGATATGGCCTTTAGTTTAGAATAATATATAACATTAGTTGTAGAATTTTATTTAGTATAGAATATTGAACAGCATTAGTATACAATATATGCACATCGGTTGGTAGGATTTATATTAAGTGTAGAATATTTTCTCTTGTGTATAAATACATATATTCTCATGTATTGGGATAGAGGAATTGAGACAATCATTTTTCAGTTTCTCTTATTTTCTCTCTTCTTGATATGGCCAGTAGTCAATAAAGTAGGTAAAAAATCATGGAAGATTGTTGGTTCAAACAACAGTAGAGACAAAAAACATTAGGTGATTTTTTTTATCTGCCTAAGCCTAAGTTATCATACTTGCCCATTTTTTGTATTGGTGGAAGATAGCAGGTACTTGATGAAATAGTCAAAGTGGATGCAAGTTGATTCGGATGCCGATGTTATAAGAAAACTTACCGCAACTGCAACAATAGAATTAGGCTAAATAAACGTGCAAATAGATGATCGAAGAAAGTAATTTATATCGAACATCGCAGCTAAAACCCTTCACTCAAATTGGTGTTTGGTATTAAGTTTTCGGCACATTCTGGGAAAGGTTGTGGCCTTCAAATATTTGCAGTTAGATGCATAGACATTTTACTAGTAGTTTTAATCTTTTGAACAACAATAACAATAACATACCCAGGTAGTCCCACAAGTGGCCAGCTTTATTCTTTCCCTATTTAATAAATGACATTCTGTCAAGCTTCTAATCCCTACTTCTTAAGGATTCGGAATAGCCTAGGGTAATGTATTTCTTTGTTCCTTTCAATATCTTACTCTAGCTCTCACATGAAGTTTAAAAGATGAAACTGATGAAAAGGGAATAAGCATGCAAAAGGACCAAATGGGGAGAATATTTCAAAATTCCTGGAGTAGGGAATGATAACAAGTTGCTTACTGGAAGTCTTGAACATTGGCCGCTAACTCGTGCAACTTGTGCACTTCCCTTCATTTGGAGTCTAGTCATAAATAGCTCCCAATTTATCTTTTTCATTATTCTAGTCTCGTCTTACTACTACCCTAAAGAAGCAAGTTACTAAGGTACCATACTTGTACAAAACCTGGTCCAGTCTCAGAAATTTACATATATATATATATACATGTCTATACCACACACCAAGTTCCAGCCATCGACTATAATATTCTTTTACTTCTTGCTATGTTTTTACAAAACGAACTGGTTTGCACAACAAATGTATCCTCTAGTCATGCAAAACAGGTTCTCTCCTGAGTAGTATAAACACAAAAATTTACATATATACACATGCCTACACCACAACCAAGTTCTAGCCATCCACTATAATCTACTTCTACTTCCTGCTATGCTTTTACAAAATGAATAATTTGCACAAAAAATGTCTCCTATAGTCAAGCAAAATAGGTTTTCTCCAGAGTAATATAAACACAAAAATATGTGTCCGCAATAAAAATAAAAAATAAGAAAAGCAGTCCTAGAGAGCAAAACAAAGAGTAGAATGTACCCTTTGGGCGAAGATCTCCTTCAAACACTTGTTCTCCAGATTCTGTCCAAAATTGATGCTTGGACCCATTGATGGAGGTAAACTATACATATGATTCAGTAGGGGGCAACAATGTGACCATTGGATGCGCACGCAAGCACACATGCCTAACAAAGTAATAAAAGTATAGAGATGCCAAATGCCATCAGAAATAAGAGAAGAGAATGTATTAAATTGAGGCTCTAGACCAAATAAAGGAGAGAGAGAGAGAGAGAGAGAGTCAGAACACCTTTCAACCAGCTATTATGATGACCATCCAGAAATATGATTTATTTTTTTTTTGCAAAGAATGAATATTAAAGTTTCTTATCAACTCATAACCAGGCTTTCTTGATGAAATGACAAAATAACGGGATGCAAGAATGCACAACATGATAACAATGTTATCTCAATACAACATCAGTTAGCATGCAAAAAACAACTATTTGGACGAAGACTAGACAAAACTGGTCGATGTGTCTGCAAGAGAGCTTTTGATGATTTGATATCCCAAAAAGAGTTAAAGGATTCATTTGAGGCACAAAATGTGTGATCTTTCTAGGATTGCATGATAAGTTTTTGGAAAAGAGGATTTCGATGACGGCACTAGCCATGGGTTCATATGACCTGAACTTGGCAAGTTTTTATCAAGGCTAAATGGATCAAGATTGTTTTAACAGGCACAAAGTTAATTGAGGCTGGAACCAGTAAAGTTCAACCAGTTTGGTTATCCTTTTCAAAAAAAAAAAAAAAGGGCAGTCCGGTGCAAGTAAATATTTCATCTTTTTTTACAAATGAAACAAAGTAAAATCATTTGTGAAGGTCATGGTATATAACTATTAAATACATCCCTAGAATATTATTGAAAGTACAGGCAAACAATGAAGGTCCCCCCTTTTTTTCCACAGCATTCAAAACAAGAGTAGCTTCTATGCATCTATTTTGTAAATAACATAAGCTATGTTCACACTACACATTCTATGCTCTTAAATATTTAATTAATTCCACTACTTTTAGAATCTAAGAATAGAATGCTATATTTATGAATATCATGTTGTTACATCCGATATATGCTTATTCAGTCACAAATTTACATTATAATTAGTACTCCCTGTATACCAAATGTCCTATTGCATGATAGTCAAGAATATAATTTATTAGCACCTTAGTATTGAACAAGACATCAGTAAAACTAGTTGCTCTTTTCTATTTCTACCTTTTAAGGAAAGAATGGGGAAAAGGTTGTACTAAGAAGTTTAAATCAGGCTTACACTGTGAGACTAGGCATCACTTTTGGAACAACTCAAAACGTAAGCTCAATTTTGGATAGAAGCAATGCAGATTAATTTTCAGTTCTTGAGATAAGAAAATGTTAGACAATCTTAAGCAATCATTCGAATATAATCTAAATGTAATCTTCGTTAACAAACTAAACTAATAGAGAATTTGGGGCTGCCCATGGATGGCCTAGACTATATTAGGTGATAAATAAGTTATGTTGACAAAGTTTACAACTTCATTAGCAAATAGGACATGTAAATGTTGTGATGTACGAGATTCCCAACCATGCTTACCAGTAACTCAGTACGAAATAAATATCTCAACAGGTGATTTGAGAGATCCTACTGGTGGTTTGCAATAATAAGATGTAGGATAGAACAGACCTAGAAAATCCTCCAGAACCAGCACCAACTCCACAAGCTACAATTCCAGAATCAATGCGTAAAATCTTGGAGTTGTGCTTTGGCAAAGATATACATCGTTCCATAACTAATCCTCCACCTATATCACCTTCCATCCTAAGAGAGTCTGACTCTCCTTCCTGTTCCAGATCTCGTCTACCAAACAGGAAGAATTACAGTAAACAACAGAGAAGAAAGTCCCCCTTGTGGGTAAAATATAAAATAATAAAAAAAAATTCTAACTTTACTAGTAAAAATATACAGAAAGAAAATTCCATAAATGAAGAATTAGCATACAACATCAACAACACATCCAGTGTAGTCTCACAAAAAAAGATCCGAGGAGGGTAAAGTTTACACAGACCTTACCTCTGCCTTAAAAGGAAAATGAAGAGTTTGCATATAAGACCAAATTGAACTGCTTTATCAGATGGGACAAAAATGAAGAAGTGTAATAGCATATCGCACAAAAGCTTTTAACGATGTCATACATGAAGAAGTTTTGTCAATATAAGCTCCTTTCCGAACGTGAAAATCATCATTAATTTTTCCAAGTCGGTTTTCCATATCAATAAGTAGAACTCAATCACTCAATTTAAATCCAATTTTCACTCTAAGATTATTAACATACCTGAAGCCAAAGAGTTGACCCTTCTGATATTTAAAACAGTGCACCAATTATTTAAAAAATGTGACCAATGAAAATCACAACCATGATATTTTCAAAAATTGTAGTAATATCTCCTGGATTTGAGTGGAGATAATTTCATTACCTCAGAAAAGACACTCTCTGACGATTGATAACCATACAGCGAGCCGCTTGAGACAACTATCAATCCTACAGTTTTCAAAAATTCTGGGTTTTTTCCCTGCTTAAGAATCAGTAATCCATTTCTAGTTATATCCACCACAGACAACTAAAATTTTGAGACCTAGTTTCACTGTGCCTTCCAGGATTTACACAAAACAAGTTTACCCTACAAGGCTACTGGCTTTTCTCTTTCCTCATTTTACGGGAAAGCATAAGAAAAAACTCCACCTTCAATCCCAAAAATGTCTCCTTTTTTATTATGTTCAATCATCCTTTTTATTGCTTTCAAATTTTGGAGCCGAAGTTCAGCTGCACTCTCTTTTCTTTCTTCTGGAAACTTTCTATCAGGTGAGGAGATATAGTCTCCCTTATAATTGAAGCTCAAAATATTTACCATTTTATTAAACAAAAGGAGGAACCCTTGAATTCACATGCGCAGCATCTTAAGTTTTCCATTTTTGATCAATGAAGAGTAAACCTCATCATTAGAACTTAAGTAATACTAATCTCTTAGAAAATATTTGAAACATTATGCTGCATGAGGAACTTCTTAATAACTGAATACTCCTCTGTACATCCAGCTGATCTGTATTCACGGCCACTAGATTCTTCGTACCCATTTATTTCCACCCAGTTATGAAGCCATTGAGTTCCTGTTACAAGGAAATACATGAATAAGACAGTAAAA
>JBDJHY010000106.1:13570173-13587089 GCA_039654485.1 Withania somnifera | reverse complement strand
TACTAGATTTCATGATAAGTTTTTGGAAAAGAGGATTTCGTTGAAGGCACAGCCATGAGTACATACGATGTAATAAATAGAATGAACCGAACTTGACAAGCTCTTCTCAAGGCTAAATGGATTGAGATTTTTTTAACAGGCACAAAGTGAAATGAGGCTGGAACCAGCACAGTTCAACCAGCTTGATAACAAAAAGACTTTCTTTTGCGATTCCTTTTTTTCTAAAAAAAAAAAGGTACAAACAAAGTAAAATCTTTTGCAAAGGTCATGATGTACAACTATCAAACACATTTATAGAATAGTACTGTAAGTACAGGCAAATCATGAAGGTCTCACCAAATAATCATAGAGAATCACATTACTCCACCAGCATTCAAAACAAGAGTAGTTTGTATGCATTTATTTGTAAATAAAGTAAGCTATGTTCACTCTAAACATCTATGGTCTTAATGTTTAATTAAATTCCACTACTTGCAGATTTTAAGAATAGAACGCTATCTTTATGAATATTATACTATTACTCAAAAGGTAAGCTCAATTTTGGATAGAATTTCTTTTCAATTTTGTAAGATATGAAAGTGTTAGACAATCTTAAGCAATGAATATAATCTAAATCTAATCGACATAACAAACTAAAACCGATAGAAAATATCAGGGCTCCCCATGGATTGGCCCAGATCACATTAGGTGATGAATAAGTCATACTGACAAAGTTTATAATTTCATTAGCAAATAGGACATGTAAATGTTGTGATCTGCGAGATTCCTGATTCCCAATCATGCAGTACCAGTAACTCAGTAAGAAAATCAATATTTCAACAGCTGGTTCTGAGAGAGCCTATTAGTAGTTTACAATATAAAATGTAAAGTAGAACAGACCTTGAAAATCCTCCAGAACCAGCACCAACTCTGTGAGCTACAATTCCAGAATCAATGCGGAAAACCTTGGAGTTATGTTTGGGCAAAGATATATATCGTTGCATAACTAATCCTCCACCTATATCGCCTTCCAGCTTAAGAGACTCCGACTCTCCTTCCTGTTCAAGATCTCGTCTACGAAGCAGGAAGATTTACAGTGAACCAGAAAAGAAAAAGTCTCCTTGTGGGTAAAATATACAATAATAAAATCAAAATTCTAACTTTACTAGTAGAAAGATACAGAAAGAAAATTTTCATAAATGAAGAATTAGCATATAGACCAAATTGAACTCTTACGAGATGGGACAAAAACGAAGAAGTGCAATAGCATAATCACTCAAAAGCTTTTCGACAATGCCAAATATGAAGAAGTTCTATCATGCACTGGATACAATTTTGAGAAATATATGTCCCTTTACCAAAAGTGAAAAACATCAACTATCCCAAGTCAGTTTTTCATTTCAATAACTAGAAACTATCACCCAATATTATTCAATGCAAATGCATTTTTCACTCTAAAATGATTAATATATCAGAAGCCAAACACTTGACCCTTCTTGATATTTAAAACAGTGCCTGAATTCTCTAAAAAATATGACTTGAGAAAATCACAACCATGATATTTTCAAAAGTTGTTGTAATATATCCTGGATTGAGTCGAGAACGATCCGGATAATTTCATTACTTCAGAAAAGACACTCTGACGATTGATTACCATACAAGGAGCTGCTTGAGAAGTTTAACGATCAAAAAATTTGTTCGACAGATTAATCCTTACAATGTTAGAAATTCTGGTTTTCTTTTCCCTGCTTCCAGATCAGTAATCTATTTCTAATTATATCCAAAGACAACTAATTTTCAGACCTAGTTTCGCTATGCCTTCAAGGATTTACAAAAACAAGTTTACCTTACAATGCTGCTGGTTTTCTCTTTCACATTTCATTGGAAAGTAAAAGAAAAAAGTCCAATTTAGACAGATTTCAGCTCAATCCCAACAATGACTCCCTTTTTATTATGTTCACTCATGTTTTTCATCGCTTTCACAATGTGGAGCCGTTAATTTTGAAGTTCAGCTACACTTTATATTCTTTCTGAACCACAGGATATGCACGACATTCTAGAAGGAGAGGAGATAAAGTCCCCCTTATAATTGAATATCAAAAGATTTTACCATTTTAATCAACAAAGATAGGGAATTTGAATTCAAACACGCAGTATTTTCAGTTTTCCATTTTTGATCAATGAAGAATAAACCTTGTCATTACTAGAACTTATTTAATTTCTCTCTCCTCTTACCAGATAGAAACTATTTGAAGCATAATGCTACACAAGGAACTTCTTATTTACTTACTCAATAACTGCATAATCCTCAGTACATCCAGCTGATCTGTATTCACAGCCACTATATTCTTCGTACCCATTTATTTCCACCCGGCTATGAAGCCATTGAGTTCCTGTTACAAGGAATTAGATGAATAAGATAGTATAAATAATCAAAATTTCTTCTAATGTCAGTACTTTAACCAAGCTTATAGGTTTCCAAACAATGAGAGAACAGGGGGCGAAATCTAGTTGGACAGCTATGCAAAGTACAAATAAGAGAAAAAAGATGAGAACTCAAACAGTAATGCCTCATTTAGCAAAACAAAGGATAAAAGTGTTTAACAAAGGCAGGCTCTTTTATCAGATCGAAATATGGAAATAACATTTGAAAATTCAAACTTTATCGTATAAATAACAGAGGAATGACAAGAGAACCACTGTTCGTACAGCAAGAGATTATAAGTTGATTAGACTGGTGCTAGGTTATAATGACAATCAAAATCTTAATTTGTTAGTTGTGGAAAAGATTCTAGCGAAATGATCTACTGGTAGTATCACAGACAAAAAGTGAGAATGTATAGCTTAAACTTTGATTAAATGATCATTTTGGACGAATGGACGACTAAAAGAACCTTCCCAAGATATTTAACATGACCTATTTAAGCAGTGTCCAAATAGTTTTCAGTGTACAGATCCACTAATGTTTTAGTAAAGGATACTTAAAACGTAAATAGACATGAATAAGCTTGATGAATGCTGGAAAAAACTCAGAAAGTGAAAGGTTATCAAATTACTGAAGAAAAAAATATAAGGAGCTTACAATACCTGAAGGAATATGATCCATAGAAAGGATTCTACCACCTATCCAAGGGACCACTTTCAGCTCCCAGTCACCACTCCTCAAAACAACTGGGGTCCTTGAAAGTTCTACCCCTTTGTGTCCAGAGACAGCTTCCACGTCTGGTATACGTTTAGCACTTTCTGCAATTAATTTACAACATGGAAACAACACATTATTTAAGTTTTAAAAAAAAAAAGCCTAATTGCACTGAAAGAAATTGAACTGAAAGGATCAGATGTCGTAGAATTGGTAGACATAGAAAACTGACATCAAAAGTAAAGACACCAATTACTCTGCAAATCTGTAAGCGTGATAATTGGAAAACCAGCTGCTTAGTTCTCATTGATAGAGAACACACTGCATTCAACAGCTGATAGGAGTCCCATGTAGTGTTAAAATAAAAACTTACATAATTCATGCCTCAACACCCAGAAAACATGAAAAATGGAAGACCTAAAGAAGACTTTCCCTTGTATCCTCCTTCAAAAACCCCCATGTTTTCAAGATTTACTCATTCAAGGATGACACGGCAATCATTCAATTTACCCGAATACCGAATGCAGCAGCCGAAACAAATGTAGAATTTCCGATCAGAAACTAAAATATGTTTTTTAATAGTTGAGACATTAAATATGTATCATCAAGTTGGTAATCATTTCAGGCATCTGCGGGTGATACATTAACAGAATTTGGAAAACCTTTACAAAATTATGTTTTACATTTAACTGGAGCCTAATTATTCATTCAGATCGCTTTTTTTTGTTACCTAATAAAAAAAATTAATAAAAGAAGCAATTGTAGCATTCTCTTGTGCATCAGCATCCAAAACGGACGAAGCACCACAAATTGGTGACTCCAGTGTTGACGTTAAAGAATTGCAATAGATGTTATGGGACATGCTTTTTAAGTTGGACAGAAACCACAGAGAGTGTAGGCGTCTGACTTGGGTACTACTTTTGAACAGTGTTCTGCTATCTAGGAAATAGCTTGAATAACAAATAAATATTGCACACTTCCATATAATCTGATGAGAGATCCACTTTTGATTCAAATCTAAGTAAGATGGGAAGAGAGAACAAAAGACTAAAAAAAAAAAAAAGAAACAGAAAGCTGGACAAGTGGAAGAGCTGATTTACCCAGACGATTTCTGTACTTCTCTTCACTTGCAGAAACGAAATTCAATACATCAGTTTCTGAAGGCATTGCTAATTGTATAATATCTCCATCAGAACCCCAAGCATCAAGCTGGATAAAGACACCCACAGCAAACAATCATCAACTAAACACTACTGTCTTAAATGGTCTCTCTTTTTCTTAAAGCTAATATGTGTGAGGGAGGAAACATACCATAGCACCTTTACCCAGCAATATTCTAACATGCAATCGGCGCTTTGGCCTTCTCCAATTTCCTTCTGCTTTGGAGACTTGCACAGTGACAACAGAAGACTGAAGCTCAGCGACATATGTTGTCAAAAGGTATCCACCATGGCTATATTCATATCCATCACCATCATCTTCGAAAAGAAGACCTTCAGCTTTACCTGAAATTGCAAAAGTATGGGTGATGTTGACTGCCGTAGCTGCTAAAGAACTCATTTTTCACAGAAAGGAGAAAGAAAAAGAACCCCACAGAAGTTTAAAGTATTTCCCTTGGCTTGATTCAACACCAATTCCCTCAATCTCAGAGCACTCTTTCCATTATCCCCCAAATTCCACCAGTGTCATATCTGTCATTCTGATTCTGGATAACTTATCCTAGAATGTCCGGCAAAAGAAAAAAAAATCTTCCTAGCCTTACTTCTCTAACAGTCTAACTTTATTGAATTTTGCAGAATTAGAACCAGCATCTCATGATAAATTGAAAATTGATAATTTCATGAACCTTTTATCAAGTCAAATAACTTTTGATTGATCTTTCCTTTTTTCTCTTTGGGATTGGTCTTTTGATTGATCTTCCTATATGTTATTCATATTCTGAAATGCAATTTTGAAAGTTTGGAACACTTCTGAAGTTTTCCCTAATCTAGTTTTATATTCTAAAGACATTAAGAATATTGTAAAATGAATTAATTAATGTTATTACAAAATACGGTTGACTTAGGCACTCAAGAAATGAAATACTCCCCCCGTTCCAAAATAGTCTCCCGTTTCAAAATAGTTGTCATGTTTTGCTTTCCGAGAGTCAATTTATCTAATTTTTAAAGTTAAACTAGATTGGGTTAATTCAATATTTTAAAACTAAAATTTGGGTATTTCAAAACTATATGAAAAGTACTATAAGTTATAAATTTTTTTCATATCAATATAACGAAAAAATAGACCTTAAAATATTGATCAAATTTCATGTCGTTTGATTCTCAAAAAGGAAATTATGAAAAGTAAAAAGGAATGGGGGGAGTAGGACAAATTGGGATGAAAAGAGTAAGATGACATTCCTGAAAATTGCTAAACCTAGTTAACCATAACTTACTTGGTAAACAATTTGGTGGTCCACTATATTCTCCCCTCTCCATTTCAATTTTTTTTCTAGTTTTGACTTGGCATGGAGTTTAAGAAAATAAAAGAAACTTTTTTGTGTTCTCCATGGAAAGCTTAAATTAAAGAGCTCCCAGAAAAGGAAAGAGGCATTCTTTTTTAAATGGACTGAAGAGCAGAGACAAACAAATTGAAACAGAGGGATTATGACCTGAAAGAGAGAAATTTACCATTTTCATCCAAGGCAATGAGTAATGTTAAATCATCACTAGGATTAGCTTGACCCACATGCTGATAAAGTGGACCGACAGGGATGATTGATCCACCAAGCAAATATAGTGCAGGTAAATCCTTGAAGATTTAAAGAAATAAAAACAAAGATAATTAAAAGCAAATTAAAATAGTGATAACGTCAGTGCTAGATCCAGTTCCCAAGTATAAATACCGGATGTGAATCGTCAAAGTCAAAACTCAACCAAACGCCTCCTGGTAGTTTGTGATGAACTGTACCCAATTCCTCATCACGGTGCGTGCTGCTCAAGTACAACATGAGTTAGCATATGCATGCACATGACAGATTAAAACAGCTATCTTTTTTCTCTTCCAATAGTATTTACATAGCCACCTACTAGTTCAAGCAAACCATTGTGGTTTGCACTTAATCTACTTTTTAGATAAAAATGATAAACCAAAAAGATGTGCCGACTATGAAGTTAACTGATAGATTTTGAGAAATATTAGCAATGAGTATATTGTAAAACACAAACAAAGGAAACCACCCATGAAGAGTTCAACAGTCACCTACTACTGCATCTGTGAAGAAAAAGAATAAAACCTTGCATATATAAGAATTGGCCCCAGCAAAAACGAATTCTCAAGTTTCCTCAACTCAGGGTCTTTTGGATCTGCAAGAGTAAGCAACAGATTACTACAAAATTGATGTTGTTCAACTTAACAATAATCTATTCGATACTATTGATAAGGAAACGAATCAAAGAAACCAAATCCTAAATTAAAATGTCTAATTTCTTATTCTCCAATTAAGTAACTTGCACAAAGGCCACAACCGTAGACCAACTTTTTTTTTTTTTTTTTTGGGGGGGCAACTAATATTTGAAAACTCCATTGAATTAACCTCCCAAAACACCATAAATCCTGTATAATTTGACTATCTTGTCCAATACCAGTCATGCTTTGCACATTTATTGTGGAGCTAAATAAATTTATAGTTATGAGAAATTCACCAGCAAAAAACATAGGAGCAGCCACCGGAGTACCCCTCGTGTGTGACAAGTAAAAGAGTGTGTAAATGTGTGGTAAAAGACGGTAGCGCCGCTCCAATGCCAAGCGGCAAACTTCCTCGCACTGTTAAGATGTAAGGTCCCAAATCAAATCAGAAATCTCAGATACAGAGAAGACATGAAAAAGTATACTGATATTCTGGTTAGTTATCTTGAAGACACTTAAAGAAACTATAATAATCCACCATGCACAGGTTAGCTCTATCCAATTATATCCATTTTATCAATTTCCTGGAGTGAACATGACAAAAGCGAGATCACCAACGAGACCACAAGGTGAAATGTCAATAGAAAAGAGATCTATTAGCATAATTACGCCAATCACAACCCATACTTCAGAAATGAGGTAACACAAAACTGAAGTATATCAGGAGCAGAGAGTACATCCACAATCAATTTTATGTCCTCTTTCTTTTTCTGGTTTAAGATACCTTTCAACTATAGGAACAACATCATCTACAAAGCAAAGGTTAACTATTCAAAGGTACATACAGTGATAAATTCCCCTTTTCTCCAAGAACCAACGTACTAAGTTTGGATCAAAGTGTAAGAACTAATGCAAACAAAATGGCCAATTTAACCTTGTCATAGAAAATCAATCAATACTCATAAATGGCATATTAAATCGGTTACGAAGATTATACGGATTTGTATCTCCAGAGTGAATAATATGGATTTGTACTTCTAGAGTGATTGGCAGTTATTTGTATATTCAATTACTTAGAGATGTTCTAGAAAAGAATTTCATATAAATGCGTGGGAAGAATTGTAATCATTCATGCGATCTAATGTGAAACAGAATCACATTTCTATACATGGTATCCAGAGCAGATAATACATATGAATTACTAGTGTATCATTTTTCTTTTTCTTTTTTTTGGCGAAGTTAACATTTTGAACCAAAAAATACTTAGGTAGTACTGAAAAACCCCTTTACAATAAATATAAAACATCTAAGTACAAAACAGCAAACCTAGCCGGATTCTAAAATCTAGTGTATCATTGTCATGAGACTGATCTTACAAAATCTACATGTTTGAAGCTTCAGATAAAAAAAGTGCAGCCCGGTGCACTAAGCTTCAGATAAGAATCAAAAATATTTGAGGCAGTTATTGCTAAGGAACTCGATTAACGTTAATAAAAGATATCAAGAGAGTGCACGCACATGAGGAATCGCATTAGTATAACTTGAAAAATCAAACCACGCACATGAGGAATCGAATGAGTATAAGTTGAAAAATCAAACTCTCATCAGGGATCACGTTACACTCTGAAGCATATGCAGAACTTTGGTATATGGCATAATCAGATGGGATCTTTCAGACTTAACCACGGGATGGGGATATGACATAGAAATAAGTCATTTGACTAAACAGAACTTGCAAATTTGTTTGACTACTCAATATTATAGTAAAGAAGTGAACCTCTTCCCCAAATGACCAAGGCTCATGATCATTTGTGTCAGCCTCTGAATGCGCACGGCAAAAGGGGAACAGGGAACCAATACCCATCCATCTCCCAAACATCCGAGGAGTTGCATTTCCAGCAAAGCCGCCTATATCTGGTCCAGTAAGTGGCTGACCACTGAGCCCCTGAATATAAAGTTGCACTCATCAGAAAACAATGCATCAACCTAGTACAACGCGAAATCAAACTGATATATTTGTAACAATACCTGCTACTAGTAAAGAATACATATGTACAATACACACACACATACACACACATGGGGTCTCGAGATTAATTGTGCAAAATTTGACCATAATAAAGAGCGAAACAGATTTAATTCCAGTCACATGATAATAAATGCCCTGATTTCTTAACAGAAAATGGTGAAAAAATGTTACCAATATTGATAGCTTGAGATGCCAATTTTAAGTACTAGGCAAAAGAATCAATGATAGGGCAATATGACGTCTACCAACTTTGCATCGACATAACCATGTCCTAAGTAGCACAAACATGGAATCAAAATATGTATCAGAAACTAATATCAAGCAACTTTTTGTGTAGCCATTATCTACCATAACCATACACATAAAGGACATGTCTCATGGATACTTTATCAACTGCAAAATTCTTCAATGAAAAGCAAGCAGTTCATTAACTAAAAAACATCAAAACACATTATTAGTTGCCCTATTCTCTTAGCAAACTTCATCAATTTTTAGAAATGATTTAGGGCGAGTCAAATAGAAAATATTGAAGACTTCATTTCAGTAATCCTTAATAATGCTACATCCACGTTTCTTCTTAAAAAAAAAAGGTTGAAGCATGCCAAAAAAGCAATAACCAGTGACCTGTTGGAGTTTGCTTAATCAAAATGAGCCATATTAACAAAATTAAATTACAACAGATAGATATGGATGGATTAGTGTTGGACATGGGTACGACGGGTGCCTGACTGGTGGCAGGCAGGCAGTTGCAAACTCAAATACAACTTGTAACGAGTAACAACACATATGATTGGTAGAGCTTGCCAGTCCATGTCAAATAGGCAGTAGTCATACTTAACATGCGTGGGTTTCTCTAATTGATACAGAACCTACCTTTTAAACAGATATCTGTTCCCAGTAATTGGACCTGAGAGCTGTGACAAAGCTTCAAGAACCACAAGATAAGCATGCTTCAACTTTGTGGCAGGCAGAGGTGTTGCTAATCCATGAATTACCTTGTGCATACTAAGGATATTTTGAAGATACCTTTTACTGGTATAAGCATTAGCCTTCAATCATTATGATCAAACCTTTATGGATGAGTCATTTCTTATGGGAACAATTTGAAACTTAATAGATTATCAATTCTAAAGAGTTGTGTAACCTGGGGGTATTGTTTATCCATAACCTTAAGGACTTGTAAAAGAAATAAGTAATTACAGTTATTCAATTTCTAATTTTGTGAATAATATAAATGCACCTCACAAGAGTCACGATTTGTGCAGATGACAACTACATCCCTAAGCTGCTAGAACAAAACCTTTAAATGTTTTTAGTTCCCAATTAGGATAAAATAATTTAAAAGGGAAGAGCCTTTGGTGTGCTGCTTCCTTTCCTGCCACTACTTTTTGAGTCAAAGACTCCTCTTAGGTTTAGTGCAAGGTCCACCTCATGAGGCCACATTGGACTTCTTCTTAGGACATTCCTTTGCCATGTGTTCTCTACCTTGGCATACATCTCACATAAAATTAGAGCATAAATGATTATACTTAGCTACTAACCAGTTGAAGAACCATGGGGATACTCATATGTAAGTGTTCCCACGTAGAAAGGTTATCCCCTGTCCATGTAGCAGCATACCTCTGGCTACCCACAAACCCAGCCCTTGTGAGAACAAAAGGGCGTTTATTTCCATTAGCTAGCTTCATTCCTTCATAGGTTGATCTCGCCATGAGCATGCCATAAACCTTAAAAAGACGCCAAGTCAATTTAAAAGCATATTACATTATTAAGGTAAAGGAGCAGGGCATCACAGCAAGCACACCAGTAGAGCTCACATAGAGCTTCTATAATGTTTACATGACCAACTTCAACAGAAAGCTACTGCAGGAAAAGTAGGCATACATTGTGATAGTATGAATGATTCTGGCAACCTCCAAATTCTGGATCCCCCCTGTGAATATTACTCTCCGGCATTGTCTTTGTCACTGTCTGCAACAAAAAAAACTCCGATGAAAATGCAGTGCAACATTATAAGTTTTTTGAAGTCTATAATCCACCTTAAAAATAGCTGGTTCATTCATGTCATTCCATATACCATCCACACCGTTGGAAATGAAATCTTTAACTAGGTTAGCCCACCATGATCGAGCTTTCGATTGAGTGAAATCCGGAAACACACAAGGCCCCGGCCACACATCACCTAACGATGGAGATAAAAATATGATAAATCTGAAAATGTACACAAACTATTAAAGGTTTAAACTGCAGGATTATCACATACCAACATAAGGCCTCCTATCTGCTGTTTGAACCCATACATCTGCTTCAGAACCGCTATCATAAGCATAATATCTCTTTTCATACTTAATCCCTGGATCAAGCATCCAGATTGCTTGGAAACCTGATTGATGAAGTTCTTCCACAAGGGACTTTGGATCTGGAAAACGCTCCTGACAACATGTCAACAAACTTTTTAAGATGCGTCCATTTTGACGTTGGTACAAAAATGTTCACCTTATTTATAATAACTAGATAAAAATGAGAAAGAGGTGACAATATCTAGTGCCAATGAAGTACAACCTGCTGAATATGAGATACCAAAAGCAAGCATTTCCATACATCAAACACACTCTAAAGAAAATTTAAGAAAGATACTATCAACACAACATGTTGTGAACCGGGCTAACTCAGATGATAATCCAGTTAATTGGACAAAGGCTTGCCAAGCTATTCGCCCAGGCACTAAACTGCGAAGAGACCAAATAATTAGCTGGACCAACAAGAGATTTATTTGGGATCTAGGTTGATATATAGAGTGCATTTGTGGGAGAAATAAGTTTATGGAAATTATCTCGAAAGCTTTGGTTTGCCTGTAACCCTGTATCTCTCATCTCCTTTCTATGTCTAGTCTCTCATCCCCTTCTGGTTACGTTCTTACACTGTTAATCTTCCCTTAGTTAGTGTTGCTATTACCTTGTTCTTCAGATTCGAATCAGTTAAGTGAGCATAAATACATTTGATTTTTGTATTAGAAACTGGTTTGTTTCACAACAACGGCATACCTAATGTGATCCCACAAGCAGGGTTTGAGGAGGGTGGATTATACACAAGCTTGATAAGGACACAAATAAAATTCATAAATTATGGCTACTGGTGAATATTAATGCTGCAAAAAAAGTGCAAAGAATGGACAAGGGAAAAGAAGCATCCAGCGGTAAACTTCCCAAATAAGTTAAATACTCCAATGTAATGCTTCCCAAATAACCGGACAGTAGGAAATATGGCATAGTTTACAACTTTAAGTAGCTTGCAGTCCGTAATAGAAGAGAACAAATTATCTTCACGTGAGTTTCAAGGAGGACAAAGAAAACTCCTTTCTCCAGTTACATGCTTTATGCATTATTACTTTTTGGATAAATAGGAATTTTATCACCAGAAACCAAATAAAATATAAGGGTTGGAGATGAGTTTTTCGTACTACATATAAGAAGGAAATATTAGCAAGCAATTCCCTCCAGTCCAATTTCCTATAAGTTAATGCCAGGTCATGCAAAAAATGTCAATTGGCAGGAGATGAAATTTTGATCAACGTCTGACAAGTAGATCATTGAGTAACTGGCTGTAGAATCAACGATATATGGAAGAAGTAAAAAGATCGTGCCTTGTCAAATGTAAAACATCGGAAACCGTTCATGTAGTCAATGTCCATCCATATGACATCACAAGGAATCTTCTTCTCCCGAAAGGTCCTTGCAATCTGCATGAAGTAACAAGAAGGCCAGATGCATACCAATCAGATGCAGTAAAATGACGGGGGAAAGCAGAGCTTTACATAAGTGGAGGACAAGAACCGACAAACAAATCAAAAATTTGAAGTCAGGGACAAATTTGAAGCTTGTATGTTCCGTAGCTGAGCAATAATCAAATATTAGATACTTCCCCCACTCCAGTAGACTGACAGAATAATCAAACCACATTAATGGAGGAAAAAGAAGAGGATAAGAAAATTAGAAACAGCTGGTTACAAAGGGAAAAAGGTAAAGTGGATCCAGGTAGCCAAAGTAACGTGACAAAGTATAAAAATGCAAATCAAGTACAACTGAGGAGAGCTAGAGACTACTTCACATAAAGAAATAACCATACCTCTCGAACACGAGCATCAGGCACATAGCTCCACCGACATTGGTGATAACCCAATGACCACTTTGGAGGCATAAAAACAGTTCCTAGGTTCAAATTACTGTGACTGTTACTTCAAACAAAGTAAGAACAATAAATGGGGAAAGTGAAAGTTCTGTGCTGGTAGGAAGGCAGTAGAAGAGTCTTTAATTTGAGCTTAATTATCCACAATAATGAAGCAATAGGCTTAAATAAATTCACATAACGTATAATACATCAAAATCATTCAAACAAATGCAGTAAATTATCTAAAGAAAATGGGACATTATGACGTATGAAGAAAGCAGTAACAGAATGAAAAATATAGGTATACTAATAAGATGCACCAAAAACCATTTAAATAACTCTGTCAAACAGAGTTCAATTTCTTTATAATTATACTTAGATTGAGACCTGCAAGTAGGACTTTATATACTTAGTTACGAAATCAAAATGAAGGTCAGAAGAGCCAAAGTGAAAGATATCTCTCCTGGATATTCCTTTCAACTCAGATAAAGGATCATCTTAAAGAGGAGCTAGTATATCTCTGAGAATACGAAGTATAATAGTGCAGAAACCTACCAATTGCATGAGAGAAGGATACGAGAACATCAATTGGTGAAGGAAACGGGCCAAATGTAATAACAGGATAGGATTGTCGACTGATAAATCTTATACTGGATTCTTGTCGCAAGTCAATCTGCTCAAACAACAAAATCATTCGGCGACACATCAATTGTAGTTTAGCATACAAATATGTTAATAGATAGACAGATACATACAAATACATATACACACAAAGAGACACACACAAACACATGTTAGTGCTTGAATGGGTGTAGGAAGTAGTGTAGCCATACCTCACAGCGGTGTGTTGTATCTGCCAGAACTCCAAGTGTCTCTCCACTGGGGAGAACAGCAAGCACCCACGGGTGTGATTGGTACAAAGAGGTAGTTCCAGGACCATAACCCCAAGCATCAGTATTCCATGTCAAAATCTGAAAATAGAAAAAGTAAATTTGCAGGTGTTTTAACTCCCTGGTTTTTTGAACTTCTTAAACCACTTTTATCTTGTGGTGTGCTCTTAGAAGGTCAAGTTTCTTCATAGGTTTTTTGCATTATGAGTTATTGCCATCATTAGAAGGAACCGAGCCTATTCATTTGACTCTTTAATTTGGCAAAGCACCAAATGATCACAAATACACTTATTTGATTTATGTTTCATCACCCTTTCAAAATCAACAATACAGACCAGTTATTAGCAAGTTGCCAACTGCTGACTGTTCAGCTTAGGCTCTTTTCAGAAGTTCATTTATTATGTCTTATGCATTAGAGACCACAGAACTTGAACTTCGTTTCCAATTAACTTAAGGATTGCGTAAAGGCAAGTGAAGCTCTTCCAAGATGTGCAGTATGTATGGTCTGCCGTCACATGATCTAATCGTCTTGGTCAAAGTCCAACTTTCAACACCATAATCCCTAATGTACATAACAACACTGTGTATGAAGCTTGCTCATATTGCCGGTCCCAAACCTAGATAAAGGACGAAAGTTGCGGTAGGATGGAAGACAATATAAACTAGCTAATTCATGATGAATCCTCACAACCATGGTCAATGAGGATTCATATACCCGACCCCGACTTGTTAGGGACTGGGGCCTAGTTTATATTGTTGTATAGTCCCTAAATGTACATGTTAAGGAGCAGTGGTATTCTTAGTTCAACTGTGAAAAGGCAATAGGTTCAAGAAACAGTTTTTAGATTGATTGATATGTCGTGAGATCAGAATGGAAGTGTCATCTAAGTTTCATCTTGGAAGTAGCTCTTGACTGGTCTTTGTATGGAAGATAGTTTGTTTTCTATAAGCATAATTTCTTGTAAATTCTTTTTCTAGTTTCTATTCATAAAGTATGGATTAAAGAGAATTAGATACGCCTGCTAAGAAAATCAGCTAAAATATTCTTAGCTCCAGATATATTCTTTACAATAAAATCAACAAAATTGTATCTGAAACTCACCCTTTTCCCCGTTCTTTCGAGCTGACCACTAACCTCCCCAGTTCCATAGAATGAGGTACCTGGCGGAAGCTTAATTAAAGTTGAAATAATCTTCATTAGTGACCTAATCAAAACTTTTAAATTATTAACATGAAGAGGAGATGAAGTGAACTTCTAGGCCTGAAAGTATTACCTCAATATTAACAATTTGTTGTCCCATGATACATTCAAAAGAAGGAATATATGATGGAACTTTATGGATAGACATTATCGGTGTCTCCCTAACTTTTGGATCAACAAAAGAAAAACTAGGAAATGCTGCATTTCTATCATCTGCAGAGCAATCAAAACGAAAGACCCCTTCCTCCAAAATAGGTTCGAAAATCATGTTCCCAGTTCTAGCATCTGACATCGCAGTTGTACCATCAATTCCAGCCATCTTCGACACGACAAAACTTGCACCAGTAAACCTCTTATTTAAAACCTTCTCTCTGCATGCCAAAGTATTGAATCATCCCTTGTCATAAACATGCCTTTCATCAATGATCAACACAAGTACAATGAAATATTCAGTACTTGTGGCATGAAAACATATTTATCAAGAAAAAATTCAATCCAAGCAACAGCTCAAGAACTTTCAAATAGAACAATTGGGGGTAGGGAAAGGGGAAATGGAATAGGGGTTTACACGGTGTTGAACCGAACCGTCGCTAATGACGTGAAAATAACCAACCCGGAACTCAACCAAATACTAGAGTAAAGAAAATAACCATCCAATTATCAGACTGAACAACTTAATTGGAAACACTGGAACCAATGATTTCTTGGTTTTAATAGGACTCCTTACAAGTGTTGTTTCTATCTACTATTATCTAAAACATAATCAAGTTATTAATGACTAGACGAAACCAAGAACTAAGCCCCTCACGTGTGGAACTGTAGAGATTCCCTTTGATCAATCTCAAAAGTGAAGCAAAGAAACTCAACAATTGTCAAATCAATAAAGTTGTTAACTTTCTAAAAGATGCATTCCAAATATTACAACTTACAGTCAATCAAGAAAAAGATCAGTAGCACTAACAAAGTGAAGGGGATTCTAAGTATAGCAGCACAAACACTTTTTAACCAAAAAAGAAGACAAACTTTTAGAGTAAAATCAACCTGATTAAACGATAACGAGAAGTTATAGTTGGAGAACCAAGCAGGCTAATGGAATGCAACAACTTTGGCCTCTTCTTCGTCTTCAAAGACCCAATTGAAACCCTAGCATTGACAAAGCAAGCAGTAGTGGAGTGACATTTTGGTGATACAGTGATGCTATTTTGGTCCATATATAGGTTGTTGAATTAGGGACAAAACAAAAGAATTGCAGAATAAAAATGAGTATATTTCTTTTTATTTTAATTTACTCCCACATCCCGTGGACATCCATCATCAGAAATCATGTGTCAATTATTGATTGAACTCAACTCATTTTACAAGGTTGTAAAATGTCAGTTTTTAATTTGACGCACGGCAACTTATTGATCTTTTTCTTCTCTTTCCTCCTTCTACTTTGTTTGTTCAATCATTAAAACTTTTTCAAAAAAATTAATTTTTAAACTTCAATACACCCCAACATAAATTATTTCGAGCATAGTATATACACTCTTTTAGAGGACTCAAGTATCTCATCTTTAAAATTTAAAATTATTTAGAAAAGATTTTATGTTATTTTGAGATTGAAAAATATCACAAATCTAAGTTATATTATTTGCAAGTTACTATATATTATTAATGGCGTGATTGCAGTGGGGAATTCATGGATATTTTTGGTATTCCAATGAGTTTTTCATTTAATATAACAATAAGAGGGCTAGCAAACTATAACATGGCAAAAATTTAATCTTTCTTTAGAACATTATTAGCTACAAAATGAATTCTTTGGGTTCGAAAACTGATAATTCACTTACCTATTTTTTAAGTGTTGTGGGAATCTTATGGCTGTGAAACTTGGTAGATTAGTTGTAAAACTGGGTTATTCGTGAATTTTCGTGTGGTTATATTTTGATAACTATGTATTCACGGGTCATGCAAGGAAAGTGTTTGATGAATTGCCACAGTCTGTAAGGATCTACACCTAATTTCACGATTCGATTTTTCGGATCATGATGGACCTACTATTCCACAAGTAGGAAAATCAACCCTGGGCTACTATAACAAGTATGGTACGCATGAATGCAACAGGTAAAGTAAAAAAAGTAG
>JBDJHY010000106.1:13551548-13562798 GCA_039654485.1 Withania somnifera | reverse complement strand
ATAATAGTCCAGAATGGTGGGGAAGGAGGCCCTCCCTACTTCAATGGAAAGGGGGGAATCGCCGTTTTACAGCCGCTCCTCTCCAAACATCAATTATTTTTTGTTTTCTGGTATAATATTTATATTTTAATTTCTAAAAATCTAACAAACAAAATTATTACAAACTAGATGGAAACTGTAAGCGCTCTCATGGGTAGTTGGTGATGCACGCATAATTTTTTATCATAAAATTATATTGTGTATATATTAATAATTAGCTATTATAAATATACATTTAATTTTATATAATTTTAATATAATTAAAAAAATTATACATCCTTTATTAAATTTTTTGCTCAACGCTCTATATCCCCCAAACAACCAAAATTGCTCAGCAATATAGATATAGAAGACTTCTTGAGCCTATCCTTAAACATCTATAAAAGAACATATTTGTTTTTTACTTTTTGAAAAATATGTTGCATAAAATTGAGGAATATGAGAGGTGATATCAAACCATTCTACTGACATAGGATAATATATCAAATTTGAAAAATACCCCTATGCCAAAAGTAGTGCGAAGATAGTTTGATTTACATATTTACAACGATAATAACAATTTAATATAAGTATGGTTAGGAAGAAAGTTTTATAGTGGAAACCAAAAAGTCTGCAATTGGAATTTGGAAAGTATAAAATATGCATAGATCTTATTTCTATTTTATATTGATCACACCAACACTGATTTACTTATTTATACAAAATAAATGTCTCCCCTTTCATATCCCCCAGAATAGAGACAATAATAATCAAAGGTGAGGCTCATAATCATACCTAAGTTAATAAAACCACTGGCATATTCAAAGACAAGGACAAGTTTGAAATCTGCCTCTTTAGCGTTACACAATACAACTGCTCCAAAAGAAAAAACGATAAAATAACCACTGTCACCATTCTTCCAAATGAAAAACTCCAAAAAAGATATACATACTACATAGTACAATATTAAATTTTAATTATTTATTTTGCCCAAAGTCTTTGCAGAGTGACAGCTTGGTTTCGTATCATTTAATGTATGTCCATCTTCCATACAACAAGAAAACGATGATGAATGGGACAAAACATTAGCAACTTCTATGCAGTCTTGAGAGTTATTACACTATTTGTTCAATGTCTAGTTAAACTTGTTTATTTATTTATTTTTAACTTTTTCTCTCATGGGTGGAATTAAACAGAAATAAATTGGCAAATACTTTGAGTTTGAATCAAGTCTCATAGGAATTGTTTTCAAACAAGTCTTATAATCGACGATTCATCGCATTTTACTTAACTCTTGTAGTTTAAATATTTTTTTTATTTTACTTATTCATCTCTTAGTGTTTGTCTTGAATTTTTTACCTTATTTGAAGTTTTTATCTTATATTTTAAAAAATTTCTTGGCACAAAAGAAGTTTCTGTGAAAAAAAGATCTTATATATATATATATATATATATATATTCTTTTTTGGAGAAATTTTTTACTTTTATAAATAAAAAAAACCTTGTATTTTTATACAACTAGAACACAATGTTATTCACAAGCTGGATATAAAATTATTTATTTTAAAAACATGAAATTTAGTAGATCTTTTAACTCCATATCGTTGTGGAGAAAAACCAAACTATGCCAGGGAGCTGCAATGAGTAAAATAATACTCATTAGGAAATTGATTAGTTGTATTGTTAAAGCTCCGGGGGTTAGCTAACAAACACCTCGGGAGAAAATTCTTTTAATAACTTTAAAATTGTTATAAATATCCTTAATTATGGATTTCACTTAATACTCCCGCAAGCAGCTTTGCAAGTAGGTTCTACAAGCAGCTTATAAGCAGGTTCGACCAGCAGCTTACTAGCAGCTCCGCCAACAGGTTCCTGTAAGCAGCTCCACCAGCAGGTTCCTATAGGCAGCTCCATAAGTAGGTTCCAATAAGTAGCTTTGCAAGCTGCTTCTATTCTTCTATAAATATTCAGTTTATTGAAGATAGAAAGTTTGAAGTTTAATAATATTTATATACTTTTCTCTAGTGTATTTACATTATAATCTTATATTTTATAGCACATTATCAGCACGAAACTCTACCGGCTCGAGAAAATATTATAACACGTATAAAAGGTAATATTGACTTTATTTTATTTTTGTCATTTTGAAGAAAATACGGTATGTACTTGGTAGAATTTTCCTTGTTTTAAATTCTTCAAGTTTTATAATTTTATTTTCAATTCAAATAAAACCAATACATTTGCTTATAACTCTGATAGAGTTTAAAAGAAATATTTGACCATCAGAAGTGGTTAATATGAAATTTACTCTTGAAGTAGTAAATTCGATATTTACTCCTAAAGTAGTAAATCTGATATTTACCCCTGAAGTACCAAACCTAAAATTTACTCCTGAAGTAGCAAACCTAAAATTTACTCCTGAAGTAGCAAATCTGAAATTTACTTCTGAAGTAGTATATATTATAAAGGAATTAGTAAAATTGGGATGTGCTAAAGAAAAGACATTTCCCACTTTTTTACCTGGAGTATGCTCCTGTAGCAGCAATATCGAGAAATGACTTTGAAAAAAAAATATTCTAAATTAATCTGACATCTTATTATTGCTGAACAACATAACGACCTTTTAATGAAGAATCATGAAAGCCAATCCACAGGTTCTATCCCATTTCCTGAAGTGAATGAGGCAAACTTTCACCAACGTGAAAGAGGTTGTGGCCCCGTTCGTGGTCATGGTCGTGGTCGAAGAAGAAATAATAATTGCGGTGGTCAGTTCACAGTAAGAAATGTCTAGCGATGATGAGTAGAAAAGTGAATGTTATAACAATTTCTGGTAATTTAAAATTGAATGAAGGCTCCGAAAGAGTTTCTGCCTAAGGGACAAACTGGTTATAGATGATGTTTTATTCTCTTCTAAATCCCCAAGAAACTTGTTAAGTTTCAAGGATATCCGCCGAAATAGGTATCATGTTGAGACAATAAACGAAATAAATAAAGAATATCTTGGCATTACCAAGAATGTCTCAAGCCAGAAATATATTTTGAAAAAATCGTCAACTTTGTCTTCTGGACTGTATTATGTAGAAATTAGTGCAATTGAAGCACATTCTATCATAAATAAAAAGTTTACCGATTTGAATACTTTTATGTTGTGGTATGACCAAATAAGTCACCCTGAATCAATAATGATGAGGTGAATCACTGAAAATTCAATTGGGCACCCATTAAAGAACTTGAAGATTCTTACAAATGATGATTTTTCATGTGTTGCTTGTCAGCAAGGCAAGTTAACGAGGTCATCACCAATGAAGGTTGACATCGAATCTCCTAAATTTTTGGAACGTATACATGGGGCATATTTGGACCTATCCACCCATCTAGTAGAGTATTTAGATGTTTTATGGTCCTAATCGATGTATCTTCGAGGTGGTCCCATCTGTGACTCTTATCATCCCGTAGCCTGGCATTTGCGAAATTGTTAACACAAATAATTCAATTAAGGGCGCAATTTTCATATTATCCTATTAAGGTCATCCGCCTCGATAATGCTACAGAATTTACATCCCAAACTTTTAATGATTATTGTTTATTAATTGGGATAAAAGTTGAACATCATGTGGTTCATGTTCATACTCAAAATGGCCTCGCAGAGTCATTTATTAAAATCCTACAATTAATAGCAAGACCACTACTTATGAAAATGAAATTACCCACTACTGTTTGGGGTCATGCTATCTTGCATGCAGCAGCTCTAGTTCGTCTCCGACCGACTGGTTATAATAAATATTCTCAGTCATAATTGTTTTTTGATCATGAACTAAACATTGCTCATCTATGAATATTTAACTGTGCAGTATATGTTCCAGTAGCACCACCGCAATGTACTAAGATGGGCCCCCAGAGAAGGTTAGGAATATATGTTGGGTTTAACTCCCCCTTCATAATTCGTTACCTTGAACCATTGACGTGAGACTTGTTCACTACTCGATTTGTAGATTGTCGGTTTAATGAAATAAATTTTTCGCAATTAAGGAGGGGGGGAAGAAAAAAGAATCTATCAAAAAAGAAATTGTGTGGAGAGTTTCATCACTGTCTCATTGTGATCCACGTGCTCCAATATGTGAGCAGGAGGTCCAGAAGATCATCCACTTATAAACAACAGCAAATCAACTGCCAGATGCATTTACTGATTTAAAAAAAATAACAGAGACACATATCCTTGCAACGAATATGTCAGTTCGAATTAATATTCCAGAAAGACCATCTACTAGTGTCATAGCTTTTGAATCCCAAAAACGCCTGAAGTATGGTAGGTCACTGGGTTCAAAGGATAAAAATCTTAGAAAAAGAAGCGCGAAAAAATGATCAAAATGACACTGAGAAAGAATCTCCTGAAGAGGTTTGAGGTCTGATTAATTCTGATATTCATGCAGAAATTAGTAAACCTGAGACTAAAGTAAATGAAGAGCTTTCTATAAGTTCTACCGGTAATGAAATAAATTTAGATTGATTGAAAATAATGATGGATAATATTGCACTTAATTTTATGAACGATAGTGAGGACCTTGAACCTTAATCTGTCGAGGAATGTCGACGAAGATGTGATTGACCAAAATGGCAAGAGTCAATTCAATCAAAATTGCACTCACTTGCTAAATGTGAGGTTTTTGGACCTGTAGTCCAAACCCTGATGGTGTAAACCCCGTTGGCTATAAATGAGGTTTTGTACCAAAAAAAAAAAAATGAAATTGTAAGATACAAGGCTCGCCTTGTTGCACAAGGATTCTCTCAAAGATCCGGCGTTGACTATAATGAAACATATTCATCGGTTATGAATGCAATAACGTTTTGATATTTTATCAGTTTAGCTGTAAATGAGAATCTTGAGATATATCTCATGTATGTAGTTACAACATACCTTTATGGCTTACTTGATAATGAAATTTATATGAGAATCCCAAAAGGTTTTAAATTGCTTGAAGCATATCATTCAAAGTCTCAGTGTATGTTCTCAATCAAATTACAAAGATCATTGTATGGTCTAAAATAATCGGGTCGTATATGATATAATTGCCTCATTGAGTACTTGATAAATGAAGGTTACATAAATGATCTCACTAGAACTCCAGAAGAGGTATAAGAAGTGATTGAATATCTAAAAAAAGAGTTTGAGATGAAGGATCTCAGAAAGATGAAACTTTATCTTGGTCTGCAAATTAAACATTTAGCAGACGGTATCTTCATCTATCAATCTGCCTATATTGAAAAAATCTTGAATCGATTTTATATGGACAAAGTACATCCATTAAGTACTCCAATAATTGTTCGACCACTTGACGTGAATAAAGATCTTTTCCGACCTCAAGAAGAAAATGAGGAACTCCTTGGTACTGAAGTACCATATCTCAATGCAATTGGTGTACTTATGTACCTTGTCAATGAAAAAAAGTCGAATATAACATTTTTTGTTAATTTGCTAGTAAGGTATAGTTCTTCCCCTATGCGAAGACATTGGAACGGAGTCAAACATACACTGCGGTACCTTAAGGGGACTATTGATATGAGTCTATTTTACTCTTAACAGATATTGTGCAAATCTTGTTGGTCATGCAAATGTAGGTTATCTATCAGACCCACATAAAGCTCGATCTCAGACAAGCCATGTCTTCACATTTGGAGGTACTGTCATATCATGGCGATCTTCGAAGCAGTCTATCGTTGCTACTTCTTCAAATCATGCTGAGATAATCGGTATTCATGATGCAAGTAGAGAATGTGTGTAGTTGAGATCGATCATACATCCCATCAAGGAAATATGCGCCTAAAGGATGATATCAAGGCACCCACAGTCCTGTATGAAGACAATGCTGCATGCATAGCCCAATTGAAAGGAGACTTCATCATATGAGACCGAACGAAACACATATCACCAAAGTTGTTCTTTACGCATGATCTTCAAAAAAATGGTGATATTGATGTGCAACAAGTCCGTTCAAGCGATAATCTAGCAGATCTATTCACTAAGTCTCTACTAACGTCAATTCTTGAGAAAATGATGCATAACATTGTGATGCGAAGACTTAATCGCTTGAATCGTGGTCTTCGTCAGAGGGAGTAAGAATACGCGTTGCATTCTTTTTCCCTTAACCATGATTTTTATCTCATTGTGTTTTTTTCTGGTAAGGTTTTTTAATGAGGAAGTAAACAATGCATATTATGGATAATCATGTATGGTTTCCTTCCACATGAATATCTAAAGAAGAGTGTTGTAAGCATATTTATATAGCAATGTGGCTAAATATAAGATTTAACCTAAGCCACCATGATTGGTGACTAATGAATTGTAATGTCATATGTCAATTAAGATGGTGACTATAAATATACAAGAAGTGTGATGAAATTTTTAACCTAATTATTTTATTTTAAAATTTTCTATTTTTAACAATTTCCACTTTTAGCAATTTTCACTTTTAGCATTGAGAATCTTTTATATTATTCAATAATTTAATATTTTTATAACAAATTATTTTCTAAACTTAAATTTATAATTTTTATTATAATAAGTTTATCAATTCTATCAAGTCCGTAGTTCAATAACTTCAAATATAACCCCTTGAAAAAGAAAAAAAACGTAAACTGTGAAGAAGGGTCCTTCTGTAAAACAGGAAAAATAAATGGATGAACTGGACCCAGTGGTACATTTTGGCTTTGTACAGTACAAAATAATGATCATCCCTATAAAGAGAGTAGCAGAGGATAAGAAAGATGAGCTCGTCAAATTTTTCCTGATATACTAAGTGCAATAGTTTCTTGAAATACCCTTTCTTTCATTTTTCTGTTTGGCAAAGAAGAAAGGGGCTTATAGAATTACAGTAATATTAAAAAAAAATAATAATAAAAAAAATAAAATAAAAAAGAGGTGGGTTTTGTGTGCTGATGCTGAAATTGGGTTCCTCCAATAGCATGGATCTTGCAAAATCTTGGAATACTAGTAGTAGTAGTAGTACTAGTGTTGTCAGCTTCCATAGTTTTTATGTGTCAGCTGTCTTGTTTTTGTCTTTTGGGAGTTCAGTTTCAGTTCCCAAAATGGCCTTATTTAATTTCTCCTACATTACACCTTCTTTTGATGATGATTTGATTCTAAAGTTTTCTTCTTTTTCATTTTCTTGAAGGAGAAGACTCCAATTTGATCACCACCACTCCCTCCTCATCTGTTTCTTTTGTTTCTTTGTTTCTTTGTTTTTGGCTTCCTTAGTTTTCTTGCTTGTTTAGTCTTGTATCGTCAGCCTCTCTTTGTCTTTTTACAAATCCTAGAGAATGCTGTGTGCATCATTGCCAGGGTTGTGTCATCAAAAGATGTTGGTCGGTGGTGCTGTAAAGGAACTTTCAACAGCTATGGCTTCTTTGAATGTTTACAGCAGGTAAAGATTTGTGCTTTTCTCTTCAAGAATTTTTATTGGATTTTGGTTCTTGAATGCTTTTTTTTTTAAGTTGATTGGTGGGTTATTTGCTAGTACTAGGCAAATTCCCAGACCCTCTTTTCTTTGAATGTTTACAGCAGGTAAAAATTTGTGGTTTTATGCTCAAGAATTGACTTGTGGTCTATTGGATTTCGGTTCTTGAATCTTTTTTTCTGTTTGAGATGAGTTGATTGATTTTAGGTTGTTAGTTTCATTTTTACTTGTTTATTTATGAGTAGAAGAAGTATCTGTGTTGCTAGTACTAGGCAATTCCCAGACCCTTTATTCTTTACGATCATCAGGTGTGGTTTTGATGGTCGTGTTGGATGTTGGATTGGGAATGAGAAAGGAAGATGCAACAAATTGGCTGCTGCAAGTACAACGCCAACAAAGAAGAGGAGGTTGAGCATTTCTCCTCTGGCTTCCTCCGCTCTAGCAGAAACCCGATATACATCTAGAGCTGAATTCTATAAGGAGGTTGGGATTATCATTTCTTGAGATATGCTATATCTGTTCAATGTATTCATATCGTTAAAAAGTGGTGATTTGTTATTATTAGTTCAATTTTTGCACTTTAATAAGGTTATTCCACTCAACATTTAAAAAGGGCTTCTTGTTGTTTATCTATTGTAGTACGGTGGTAGTATAAATTTTGGCGTATTCATTGAGGATTTCGCGATTTGGCAGGTTCTTAACGATGCTAGGGAAAAATTTACCCAGGAAATATCTTTCCAATCCAAGGACAAAGATATTTCATTGGCAAAGGTAATTTTGAGTGTTGCTCACGTCTTTTTGTTCAAAGTGGTTGATTTATTGCATTTTCAATTTGAAGTAGCAGAAATGATTAAGTTCACTTTGCACTTATAGTAAAAGAATGATTAAGTTCACTTTACGAGTAGCAATTTCTCATATTCTCTTCATAAATAGTTTTTGGCGTTGAACGATGGAACGGTAGTGTATGAAATATCGACAGTTGTCAAAAAAGTAAAATCAGCACTTTGCATAAATTGACCTTTCCCTTTGTTTTTAAGTGTATTGATCATCTCTCACACGTGTTTGTTATTTCCTATTTTCCGTGTAGGCTTTGCTTTACGTGGCCTCTGAAGATGAGGCATTTATGGCTCTCAACCGTGAGATGGATGCTTGTGCAGTCCAAAATGAGAGGAGATCTGCTTCGTTGCCTTCTAAGACCACAGAATGGACATCCATGGAGGCCATGCCTCTTGCTGGAAAAAATATGAACGAGTGGATGGTTGAGTTGGATGTCATTGCGAGAGAAGTGGAGGCGGAGCTAGTTTCAAGAGAAATTGGATGTGATTTGGTTGAAGTTATAGATGCAGTGAATGTGGTGCTTTTAAATTCAAGGGGTTTCAAAAGGGCACCTGTACTTGTGGATTCGAAGTGTGCATACCTGCATTCAGTATTAAGCTGTGGAAATTGTAGTGGTATATTTCTTATTTCCCTCTGCACTGTTATGATTTTGCATATATGTCTGACATCCTGCTGCCTCTAAGTACTTCTGGGCCGCTGATAATGCTATCTGACGTAGTGCTTACTTTCTTTACAGCAATTTTGCTTAGTGTCATTTATATTGAAGTCTGCCGAAGACTTAATCTGACCATTGTGGGATCCCGAGTTGGGGAAGATTTTTTGATATGGCCCCAAACTGGAAACCCTGAGGTATGTTGTTCGGACCTCATAGATGATGTCAACATTTTGTCTTTTTTCGTCCATCCTGTACTTTTTCACTTCCTTTATATTCTATTCCTTAAGAAGTTTGTATAGTACGGTATTAATGTCCAATAATCTCATTGAGTTTGAATTGATTTGTTACTCCTATAGGAGCTATTCAAGGTTATCTCTGGTCATAGCTTGTTTGGTATTGTTAATGGGAAGTGTGTCGATGATCCTAGAGCAAAGGCTTCTGATATCAATAGCAATTCATTGTTGGGGCTTGAGTTAGCAACAAACCAAGATATTATTGGGATTGCTTTGGCTAATTTGATGGTAAGACCTATTCTTCTGTGAAGTGTAGCCCATAGCACTGTTTTAGCTTTACATTCATGCATCTCACCATACTGATGTGAATGTTGATGCTATGATCTATAACCAAAACTTTTCTTGCAGAGGCTTCACTGGAAACGTGCCTCAAGAGCAAATCATGGTTTGATGCTGACTTCTCCACTTAGATCTGTTGATCATGCAGATGATAAGTCTAGCAAGACTAATTGTCTGAATGTCCCATTGTTGCGGCCTCAAGATTTGAGGTAACAATCTTATCCTCTCTTGTTTCCATTTTACAACTTTTGGGTCTCGTTCCTGATTAAGCAGGCGCCACTTTCTGTTGTCCCTACAGGTTCAAGATGCTAAATTGCAACCTTTGGCATGAGAAAAGGAGAATTGAGAATATTGGGACGCATATTTTTATTTTATTGATTCTAACATTCTACTAAAATACTAACATTCCGCTAAAATAACGATTTAATTAGTATTGCTGTGATACGATATATGCTTATTTCTCCATTTAAGTTTATAACAAAACGAACTATGGTGAAAGGTTCCTCCTTGATCTAGCTTCACATGGATATTAGAAGTCCTTCCGATTTCTATATACTGATCAAATTGAAAATGACTAGATACTGCAATATGCAGATTGACTTCCCATTTCACACACTTTTCGCCTCTTCGCCCTTTTACTCCCTTACTGTTTCTCTTCATTTCCCGACATTATACTGATCAAATTGAAAATGGCTAGATACTGCATTATGCAGATTGACTTCCCTTTTCACACACTTTTAGCCTCTTCACCCTTTTACTCCCTTACTGTTTCTCTTCATTTCCTGACATTCCGTTTAGAAATCCAAGAAAGCTCACCTTGTCTTTGTCCCTTTTAGATCGGTAAGATTTGATGCTTTTTTTTTTATACTATATATACAATATACCCGTGTTTAGATGCAATTATTTATATTTGATAATTGAGGCCAACTAATAATTTCCCTTTTCCACTAAATCTATAGGTTGCAGGCATACTTGCTTGACTAGTGATCAAATATTAATTACTTGGAAAAGGAAGTGGTAGTCCGGGGCAGGGGGAGTTGTTCACATAAGTAACGATCATTAAGAGAGATTGCTTGGTTGACTGTTGCATGTGTCCTCCTTCTAGTCTATTTCATCATAATACATATCATCCACTGCTACTAGAAATGCATGATGGTCTTTCTACATCTGCATTCTCTTTTGGAGGAGCATCTGTCTCTGTTTAGAGATATCCATTCAGAACTCGTTCCTGCTTTTTTCTTCCGTTGTAAGGCAGTAATAACTACCACCTTTTATTTGTTTGTTGTATATCAAGTAACAAGAAAGTAGGAATTTGAGTTATTTGCCAAATTGCAGTACCAGTTATTGGACAGAAGGAGTTCTTAATCAATCAAACAGAGCCAAAGCAGTACTTAATTGATGATTATCTCTTAAGCATTAAGTTTTGTCTAACGTGCAGAACCAGTCTAGCCCTGAGTAAGGATGGATCATTTTGTATCTTACTGTTCTCGGTGCCAATATGTTTCTTAATTACGTGCAGGTGTTGTGCTTAAATTAAGGTTTTTCCGGTATCACACACAGATGTCTGACCTTTGCACTAGGGCATTAACTTGTGTGTAATATTTGTTCACTTATAATGACATTATGTCTCTCTCTGGAACGGTACAATACTTTCTAGGCTGGCCATTATGGCTTCAGAAAGATTGCTCATTCTGCAGCCACACAATTGGGCTCTGAG
>JBDJHY010000106.1:13528293-13545357 GCA_039654485.1 Withania somnifera | reverse complement strand
CTATATTATTATAGATCCATCAACAATCAGCAAACCATTTCTCCTTTAGGAAAATTCAACTAATCGGCTACATCTAGATTTGTGGGCTCATCATTATCTACAAATACGAAGTTTGTTTTTGCGTTATTATCCACCTTCTTTAGAGATTCTTGGTAGACATCAAACAAGCGCATTAACGCACGGGAGGTACATGACAAGTGCCCTTTCCCTCCATATCTATCGCATTTTTTTTTTAAATTTTCTTTTGCACCACGTCAGGCTTTTCATCCTTTTTTATACTGTTGGTGTTGAAGGTTATTATTTGGTGCAAGACGAGCTCTATGATAATAATTTCTTCTTCGATCACGACCATGATCCTGATTGAGCCCATGACCTTTTTTACATTAGTGAAAATTTACCTTGTTTACTTTAGGAAATGACATAGAACCAATAGGTCGATTGTGGTGGGTTTTCATTAATAGGTTGTTATATTGTTCATCAACAAGAAGATGTAAAATTAATTTAGAATATCTTTTAGATATCATTATTCAGAATTTCTATACTCGAGGTAGAAAAAATGAAGAAATATCATTAACTTGACTCGATCTTGGCTAGATGCCTGACTTTTATCTCTAACGGTGTCTGCCAGACTCATTACATCCAAGTGAATTTCAGCATCTAGGACCCAAGATAGGTAACTTTTGCCCGATATGTCCGAGACAAGAGATTCAAGTTTACTCTTTTAGGAGAAAACTTCATATTTAATACTTTAGGAGTAAATTTTTACAATAGATATCACAATAAAGCACACGTTCGTATTTATATGTCGTACTAAACATTATCACATTCACTTCAGAGAATGGATCTATCTATCTATCTATATATATATATATATCAAAAGTTATCTTTCTTCAAGAATAAAAATAATCATTTGAACGTACCTTAAGAATATCAAATTATGATAGTTTGTAACCTGTATTAAGATATTGCTACTTCCGGAGGAAATTGAGGCATACATCATGTTATTTAATCACTTTTGTTGGTCAAATATTTTTTTCAAACTCTACTGGAATTAGAAGCAAATATATCGCCTCGAATTCAAAATTAAATTATAAAACTTGAAGATTTTAAAAACAAGGTAAAATATTACCTGATACATGTAGTTGTTTTGCTTGCATCTGAATAAAGATTAAAAAGATTAGACATTGATTTAAAAAATTAAAGTCTTTATCCCTTTTTACGTATTGGAGTAAGCTTTGATAACATGTTATAAAATAAAAATTATAAAGTAAATAAGTTAAAGAAAAATATATAGAAAAAGACTGATATTTTTTTAAACTTTAAAATTTATATATAAATAAATTAAAAAAACTTCAGAAGAATAGAAACAACTTATGGAGCTGGTTAAGGTTGTGGTACCTACTATTTGTAAGGGAGTAATAAAAGGATGTTTAAAACACTAGAACATTTATTCATTTTGATTATTCCTAGAGTTAGCAGTAGCACACTGACAAGAAGGGTTTAAGCAAACAGCCATGGAAGAAGCCCTCCAAAACCTCTGGCACGAAGTTCGAGATCTAAGCCTAGGCACCACTCAAATCGACCACCTCTCTTCCCCACCCACCCCACTCCAATTCCTCCGCGACTACATTTCCCTCAACAAACCTTGCCTCATTTCCAACTCCATAACCCACTGGTCCGCCACCACATTATGGCAATCAACCCCCTATCTGCTCAACACCCTCTCTTCTTCCACTGTCTCCCTTCACCTCACACCTAACGGCCATGCTGATTCACTTACCCAACACCCCACTTCACCTCCTTCGTCTTCGTCTTCTTCACTCTGCTTTGCTTCTGCTGATGTTCAGCGTGTGTCTTTTGGTGAAGCGTTGGCAAGGGTGTCGGAATCGGAAGTGGGCTGTTTGGGGTATTTGCAGCAGCAGAATGATTGTTTGAGGAATGAGTATGGAGTGTTGAGTAAAGATTGTGATGACGATATTCATTGGGCGTCTGAGGGTTTTGGGTGTTTACCTGAAGCTGTGAATCTTTGGATTGGGAATGAGTATTCGGAGACGTCGTTTCATAAGGATCATTATGAGAATGTTTATGCTGTTGTTTCTGGAGAGAAGCATTTCTTACTTCTTCCTCCTACTGATGTTCATAGGATGTATATTCGCGAGTATCCTGCTGCCAATTATCGCTACTCACAGGTCCAATATTTTTTCTTACTCATAAGAATGCGTTTGAAGGGATTTTGGTTTATATATGTTGTTGTATTCCCATAAAGTAGCACTTTTGTTGTGTTAATGCGCTAAGTCCGTGTACTATGTTGGGTTTTATTATGAATTCTCGGATTGTCACTTTGTGATGCCTTGATGGGTTTGTGTGGAAGTAGTGATTTGGTTGTAATTTGTTGTGGAGAACTTGACTTCCTGTATATTATCTTGTTCTTTAATGTAGTCATGTGTTATGTAGTTGATGGTTTTGGTGGTCGTTAATGTGAGTTCTAGGATTGATTGCCTTTGTAGTGCTTCATGGTATATATGTGTTGATAGTTTGCAATGAAAACGGAAGAATTGAAGAGTTCTCAGGGAATGGACCTAAAATAAAGAGTTCCGTATAAAGAGGCAATGAGCAGGTATGTGCTATATGTTCATGACGTGGTGTTTGAGCTATGGCAAGTACCTTGGAAGTAGCAATTTTGTTCCCATTCTTATCTTTCTTGTGTTAATGTGTTACGTCCTTGTAGTTTTATTGTGTTTTATATATGAACCCTAGGAATTTGATTGTAGCACTTTGTGGTGTAAATGTTCAGGGGTTGGGATAGAAAAAGCCTTTTGGAGAACTTGAACTTCAGCTTCAGTACAATCTCTTGTTCTTTAATGTATTCATATCTTGTGCAGTTGAAGTATGTCGGGTTTTATATGTGAATTTTTCCTCTAGGATTGAATGCTTTATAGAGCTTTATGATGTATTTGTGTTGGCGGATTGGAATTAAACTGTTAAAAAGCAAAGTTTTTTTAAATATAGAAAGTTCTCATTCTTCTTTAACGGGATTGGACCAAAATAAAAAAGTATCACATAAAAAGGCACAGAGGATATTTGTTACATGCAGATATAGCATTTTTGAGTTATAGCAACTAGCTCCGAAGAAATAATTACTAAAGGCAATCTAAATAGCAACCCTTGTTCATTCTTAGAAATAGGAGAAAATTAACTTGGTCTGCCCAAATTGATGAATTGTTCATTATAACAGTGTACCACTGCCAGGTTCCTTTTTTCCCTTCCATGTATTTATCTACTTGGTAGTTTCATTGGCCTTTATCTTTATCTATGATTTCTGAAGTTGAACACGTTTATAGTGCTTTGTGATGTATATGTTCTGTTGAGTTGCCATGCCCCGTGGAATTAGGAGTTTGGTTATTATTTGTTTCCAGAAACTTGAAGTTCAGTACAATGTACTGTTTTATCGCACTGATATGTGTTTTGCTGCTTTCTGGGCTTATAGGATACTGGGGAGTTCTCTTTGGAACTGGAGGAACCAGTGAGGAATGTACCATGGTGCAGTGTTAATCCATACCCTTCACCTGAGTTGAAGGAGAAGGAAATGGTCAAATTCCCCTTATATTTCAACGGACCGCGACCATTCGAAGTTACAGTCAAGGCGGGCGAGATTCTTTACTTGTAAGCTTTCACGATTATCTTCACTTCTCTTTGTTCATTAATAAAATTTTTCCTTTATAACACTAGGTCCAATCATTTGTCTCTTGACTGCATTACATAGTTGGTTCTGTTGATCTTGGTCAATGTAGCTTGCGCATGTACCTCACTTTCATTCCCCATCCCAGGAAAAGAACAAAAGTTTAAACTGAGGGTGTGTTTGTTGTAGTAGAAAATGTTTTTCAAGAAAACATTTTCTAGTAAAACAAGTGGTTTCTTACTTATTTTCTTGTGTTCGGTACTCAAGTAAAAAATATTAGCCGAAAAGAATTTGTATATATCTAACACAAATAACGAGAATGGGTAGGGGGTGAAGCGATGAGTATTGTGGTGGGGAGGGGAAGGTGAGAAAGGCAGGGGCTGGGAAAATATGGAATCTAGTAGAGAATTTGATTCTTTTTTATCTCCGGATTGGGGTGGGGGGTCATTAGATCCAATAGCATTCCGTTAAATAGGAACAGATCTGTAGGGGTGGGTAGTTTTGAGAGTGGGAGGAGATAATGCCACTTATTTTCCCTACTTTAATTAAAGGAGTCATTTGTTTTTTTTTCTTCAATGCAGCTTGTTTTCCTAAAGAAGATATTTTTCTAAAAATTTTAACCAATGAACATGAGAAAATAAAAATACCAAACACACCCTCAGGGTTATTATTGTCTCATTAGCTGCTAGTGTAATAGTTATTGCATATTATCTTTGCAGTCGACGTAACAACTGTGAAATGATGTAATTCATTTTATTGTGTTCTCCTTAAACTTTGGCTTTTGATAATTTCCTCAAGTTTACAATTTCTTTGGTTTTAACAGCAGATTTATTCTCATTTTATAAGTTTATTGAATTAAAAAAATGAAATTTCTTTTCTTCTAGCCCCAAAGTTTTCGATAAATAATTTGAGTTGGAATTCCAAAGCTCAAACAATTAGTTGAATGTACTTCATTCTCACTTGTAATTAGTAAACTGAATTAGCAAAATGAGATGGAGATATAAATGGCTAGCTGAAGCTTGTTCTGGCTAATGGAAGGAGGATAGGTAGTAGGAAAAGCACGCTATGATTTGCATCTGGACCTTCTTCATTATTCTTTCTTGATTGCTCGAATGCCATGCCACTTTCCACAAATTAAGTATTTAATTTATTAGGACTACGATTTTTAGTATTCTTGGATGGCCAGGACTGTTCATAATTTGTTAAAAGCTGAATTACCAAAATGACTTCAAATTTCGTCTCTTGATTTTGTTGAATTTTTCTATTCAGTTTGGTTCTTGATTTGCTTTTAAAAAATTCAGTGATTTGCTGCAGTTATTAGCTTTTACAAGAAGATACCCGACAAACCAAAAAAACTGCTCTGCTCCGCTAATTGTGAGGCAGAAAGACTTTCAGGCCTCTCAAAAGTTTTCTTGCATTTCACGATGCTGTTTCAGTGATAGCTGTACTTAGTGGTGTTACTTAACCATATTACTCCTTTATGAAAATTATCCAGGCCAAGCATGTGGTTTCACCATGTTAGACAGAGCCCAGACAGCAGAAGACTCACCATTGCTGTAAACTACTGTAATACTCTTCTCCTATTTATACAGAAAATGAAAAGGAAGAAAAGAGAACAGACAAAGAAAGCCTAATATCTTTCTCTTTGTTTCTTTTATAAGGATACTGGACTAAACTGCTGTTTGTCTGACAGGGTATGACATGCGATTTGATATCAAATATGCTTACTTCAGCTTCCTGCAATCTCTACCTTATTCCATGCTGTGTAATCGTGCATCATCTGGAAAATTAGGTGTGGACTTACGATGTAATTCATCTATATGCAACTCTGAAGATGAATCCAGCATGGGCAACACCACTGCTTCTGCAAATGATAATGTATCAAACAATCCTGATGACGCTGCAGAAAAATAAGTTTCACTCATCATCAGGAACCCAATGATGAGGAAAGGCAAGGAAACTTTGAGTTCGGGAGATCCAACTTTTCCGTTCATGGTTGTTCTACTGTCTGCAACTCTGATTTAATCAGCAAGGGTGAGTGTGCATTGTTCCATTTGATATCCAAACACTAATGCTATAAGTGATATTCTCCACTTTTCCCGTTCTATGTATCACTTTACTTAATGTCTGGGTAATCTGCTATTGAAGTTCCATTTACGTGGTTTACTTAACAGCAAGGGAAAGTCAATCTGATCTGATTGAAGGAAGCTATCTTGTTAAATAGGCATGCACGTTTTTTACTTGTCAGGGAAGAGTGGCATTAGGATGTACCTGAATCTCCTCAAATGATACAAAGCCACGCTCATGGTTGTTGCCATAGATTGGAGCAGAGTGTACAAATATATAGTTTACAATAGAAGTGCACAAATTATGTATGAATATTTGAGTATGTATTTTGCCTGCTTGTACTTGAATTTCTGGGATTAACTTGCCTCTAGATTGTGTTTAATGGAATAGTTGTCTCAGTGGGAAAAGAAAAAATGGATCACGCGAGAGCTGGAGTAGTTGTCAAGAATTTGAAATGTCATGTAATTCATCATTTTACACCCTTTTACTTGTGGTGTGCCAGTAGCATCCCTTATTAAATCATGAATCCAATGAAGACATGCATCTTGATCTCAAACGTCCATATTGTAGAATAGATAACAATACTTCATCGATACTACATGTGTTCAGTCAAAATAATTTTAATCGCCTTGCTCAATGTCATATACACATTATACGTTGCTAGATACGAGCACATTGAATCAACCTTTACCTAGGCACTAAAACAAACATTATATTATGTTTAAACAACACTATACAATAGGTAGTGACCATCCAAACAAGCAATATTCGTTAGATGGTTAGGAAGGTAAGTTATTTTTAAAAATAATAGTGTTCGATTTACATTTACGATTAAGAAATTTACATAAAAGGAAGAAAGCATTTGTTTTCAAATGGTTTTGAATTCCAATAAACAATCCTTGTAAAATCAATGGAGATCACATCATCCTACCCAAAACCTTAACCACCATTATTACATACAAACACCTCCTCAAGAAATGGCTACCCGTCACTGCCCACTTCATCTTCAACACTCACCTTCAATTTCAATTGCCATTACATAAACCCCACTACAAAATACATCAACCCATTAAATCAGAACCCAAGAAAACTACAAACCCAACTTACACAGTCTCTGATGTCTTGGCCTTGATATACCTCAAGATACATACGTTTCACTTATCAAAGAATGCGCTGAATCTCGTCACCCTTTAGATTCCGTTGAATTGTATAATCATATTTGTAAAAGTGATGTTGTTTCTAGCTTGCCGTTACTGAACCGCTTGTTGTTGATACTTGTGTCTTGTGGTTGTTTTGAGTATGCCTGCCAAATATTTGATAAACTGCGTGGGAGAAATTCTAAGTCTTGGGATGCATAATCGTGGGTTGTGTTGGAAATAGGGAGTATGAAGAAATTTTGAGTTTGTTTATGGAAATGCAGAGTGAGGTAGGGAACTTGTGTAAATGTGGTGATGTAATTGATGATGGGATATTGGATTGTGTTCTCAAGGCTCTTGGGAAGCAAGTTCATGGATGTTTATTGAAGTTGGGAAATTGTGAAAGCATGGCTTTGAGTAGTTATTTGATCAAATTTTATTGGGAATTTGTTTATCTAGGAAGTGCGGATAATGTGTTTGATCATGTTCCACATTGTAATACGGTTGTTTGGACGGCTAGAATTGGCAATATGTGTAAAGAGGAGCAGTTTGAAGGGGTCATAAGCATTTTCTGCGAGATGGTTAGAGAAGGAGAGAAGAAAAATAGTTTTACATTTTCGAGTGCTCTTAAAGCTTGTGGGAGGTTGCACGATGCTGGATGTTGTGGTCAAAAAGTTCATGCTACTTCCGTCAAGGTAGGACTTGATATGGATGGTTATGTGCAATGTAGCTTGATTGATATGTATGGCAAATATGGGTTGCTAAGGGATGCCATGAAGGTTTTTAATGCGAGAGAGGATAAGAGCAATATTGCCTGTTGGAATGCAATGTTGATGGGATGCATACAACATGGTTTTGGTGTTGAAGCCATGAAGGTTCTCTATGAGATGAAAGAAGCTGGTTTGCAGCTACATGAATCGTTGATTAATGGACTGTTGATGATTTGTGGCAGTAGTAATATCGAGAAAATGAATGAATGACTTTAAAATATGTCTTAGTTCCCATGAAGATGTGAAGATGATTTGCATGATCAAGCAGTTCTTAATGGAATATGATGTAGCCAACGCCAAGTATTGGCTAATCTCTCTAGTTTCCTTGATGAGTTTGTTGCATTTGAAGGATCGACAATGGTATATATATAATAATGGCCTGAAAAGCTGTTACATAATCTTGCATATGGAATATCTCATAGTTTCCCATGAGTATATGAAGATGATTTGCAAGATCAAGGAATTTGGCGTGGAATATAATGCAGCCAACACCAATGTATTGGCTAATGTATCTAGTTTCCTTGATGAGTTTGTTGCATTTGAAGGATCAACAAAGGTATGTATATAATGATGGTGTGGAGAGCTGTTAAACAATTTCGCGTATAGAATATTTCTTAGTCTCCATGAATATACAAAGATGATTGCAAGTTCATGGAATATTATGCAGCCAACATAGGCTGATATGTCTAGTTTTCTTGATGAGTTAGTTGCATTTCAAGGATCAGGGTATGTATATAAATAATGCTCTGAGGAGTTGTGGAACAATCTCACATAAACGGTGAGAAGTTATAGTAGTAAACAGTATGCCGAACTGACATAGGCTGGAACTACTGTGAATGCTTAGTTTGGGTGGTGAAAAAATGCAACTATGCTACCAGTATCCAGGTAATCAAAATTGGTTCTAGTAATCTGACCCTGCAAAAAGGTATAGCTGTTATGATCTACTGTGACAATGGATCAGTGTGGGCACAAAACTTATTGCTGATGATTCGGTGGTTGACGTTGTGGTGCATAGAGAGTCTACTTACTTGGCAGTCGTAGCTTTGACATAAGTGCATATCGATGAGACATTGCCTGGGAGAACTCCAACATATGATACTACTGGACTTGGTAATGCAGAACCCTATTAATGAGCAAGATCAGTTTGTGGCAAATCCAAGACCAAGCAGATGTTCTTACAACCATTATCTTTTGCTTGACAGGTTATCAAAGAACTGGTCCATAGTTTTTCAACCACTCTATATTATCAGCAACTCGTAGGTTCTTGATAGCTGACTTTGCAGTTGGAACAACATATAGGTAATGACATTTCTCAGTTGATGGTTATTGTGAAAATTCTGAATGCACAAATCTGTAGATATATAAATGAGCATTATCTAGTTGTTCATGTGCTCGAATCTATTTTTCCTATATTAGTGTGTTAATGCATTCCATATATACTTGTTTAAAATTGAGGCTTATTATGAGTGTATTTTCTGCAAATGGGGAGGTTTGACATCCTACAGCTTCGGCAGATCACTTAGTGTAGTAAAAGGATTTTTGAAGCTATTTTTTGCAGAACTAGATCTTTAATCATGAACTGCTCTCTTGTTTCCACAATTTAAATCGAGATGAGGGAAGCGAGATTAAGATGGTTTGGACATGTGAAGAGGCAAGGTGCAGACGCTCCAATGAGGAGGTGTAAGAGGTTGGATATAGTAGGCACGGGGAGAGGTAGGGTAGGCTGAAGAAGTATTGAGGAGAGTTGATTAAACAGGATATGGTGCAACTTAAGGTTACCAAGGACATGACCTTAGATAGGAGGGTGTGGAGGATACGTATTAGAGTAGAAGGTTAGTCGGTAGAAGTGCTACCTTTCTTTTTCAAGCTTTAGGCGTGTTGATGTTTGTTGTTGTACTAGCCGTAGTATTGTAGTCTTGTGATGTCTATCATACTCTGCTGTTTATTGTATTTCGATTATCGCACTATTGTGTTGCTGTTCTTAATTCTTTCTTCTAGACTTTGCACTCTTCCCTTGTTCGTTGCTATATTTTCTTCACTATTTCCTTCTTCTTTGTACTTGTATTTCCTGTACTTGAGTCGAGGGTCTTTTGGAACAACATCTCTGCCTCCCCGAGGTAGTGGTAAGGTTTGTGGACACTCTACCCTCCCCAGATCTCACTTGTGGGATTTCACCGGGTATGTTGTTGTGTAGAGAAAAAGATCATGAGATTGAAGAATATGGTGCATAAATATGACTTGGATCAGGGAAAAGTCAGATAATTAATGACTTCAAACTGTTCTAATGGTTAAAGAGATGTAATTTTAAGAGGTGAAGTTTTCGCCTTTTAATTTAGCACATAAATGGAAACATAGAAAAAAAGGCCAACAATCGAGATAAAAGAAAAAATATGCATTCTAATCATTGAGAGCGCCACATCTCTCTTATCACCAGAATTATATTAATTTGTAAATAGGTAGATAGTGATTTTCAATGGGCTATAATACCCCTAATTTGTCGGGTAGTCTGCATAAATGATTTCCTAAATTTGCATGTTCCTTAAGTATTGCTGCTGTTAGTAGTATCCTCACAATGTTTCTTCTACTAATTTCAAACATGCTCTTTTGTTGCGTCTTTCAGCTCTGCGTTTTATATTTTTGGTCAACTTTAAAGGATGAATTAGACTTGACCATTGTGCTCTTCATTTGTAGTTTTGATGAAGAGATACTACATATATGTGGGTCATTAATCCCAGCTAACACAGGAAATGTTCAATGGTTGGAAACGAAGGCAGAAGACTCTCAAGCTTACAGGTTTTCTAATTGTGAAGTTTCTATTCACTTAGTTCATTCCATCACTCTGCCTCATGCATTTTTCTGATACTGCAGCAGTACGAAAAAGAGGATAGGCAACAAAAGGGCTGCTGAGTTGCTTGAGCCTGATAACTTAGTACCCTACAGGGAAAAGCTGAAATCTGAAAATCATATCAAGAAATCTAGAAGATCTAAAAGCAGAGACTGCTGGATGTGCTAAATTTTATGCGTACATCATGCAAAAATTTGTGATAAGGTATTCATTTCCTTTTTATTTGTTTTTGTTTCCACGTCTTAGTTACTCTGCTCATTAAAATCTCTGTTTTTGATCTTTCATTCATTTTTCGGATTTCAAATAAATTCCCACCCATAATTCTCCAATTAATTTTGACGTGTTGATATGTCATATTCCCCTGATCCTTTTTGTTTAGAAAGAAAAAACTGTACCTGTTTTAGTGCCTCAACTCTCATGCAACCAAATATTCTCATTTCCTTGATATTCTCAAGCTACATTACATACCATTTAATTTTACCCAAGAAGGTGGATGTCAAAATTACAGAGAATTGGTTGAAAAGCTTGGATCTGAAACAGGAAAAGACATAAAATACACCCCTAGACTGTATCTGTATTTTCAGTTACACGCATATTTTGCTGGGGTCCTATTACCCCTTAAGACTTTCTCTTAACCTGGGATTATTACCACCATTGAAATGCTAGAGCCACATTTGTGTTGAGGGTTGATTTACACATGCGTATTTCAGTGTTCATTAATTTTCTTTTCATTTTCCTCTCTTTCTTCCTCCATCATCCATTGCCCCTCCTCTTCCTACTACCATTGGAAACATGAATTCTGGTGATCCAACTAAGAAGATAACTCAATCCTTGTCTTCCAAAACCAACCCAAAGCACAAAAATTCTGGGTGTTTAAATTCTAATTTAACCCAATTCAAGCAATAATTTTTACAAACCCAACAAGAACATTCTAAGCTTAATCTATATTATTATAAAAGCATGCAACAATGTTGAGTGACCAAAATATCCTTCAAATATTGAACGATTTTTATACCCATAAATTTATGTTAAATCGGCCTGGTATTACCAATTGGATCTGGAACCTACGTGCTGATGCTCACAATTTCGATAGTCATAGCATTGTTTTGGAGATCTCCCGAAAAGTATTTAGTTCACATTTCGGTCAACTCTCCATCATCTTTCTTTGGATGAATGACATGTATTTCCACGGTGGTCGTTTTTCTAATTATGAAGGATTAAAATTGTAATCACCAATCATTATTATGAAGGGAGATCTTATTCTATGCCAAACAATGGCACAACTTAACAGTTTCCTTCTTTATTTAGGACAAGGACTTCACCCTTTTTAGGCAAAGGAGAAGCCCAAAACCTTTTAACCAACAATGTCTCCAAAAATAATTTCTAATTTATTTTGGATTTGGTTCTTCAGTTTTTATCAAAAATAAAATAAAATAAGCCAAATACCTATGTAAAAGAATCAATTGTTCTATAATGTTCATCATCAATTTTTTTTAAGGTTTATCATTGTTAAAAGAAGATAACCGAACTCGACTATGATCTAATTTAACAAATGCCTACAAAAACTGATTTGCTAGCCAATGACTAATTTGACTACTATACTATTCTCAATTCGTCACAAATATTCAAGTTGTTTGTCGATAGAGAAAAAGGGAAAGAGATATTGTAGTATGAGATCCTATAATTAATTTTAGACGATTATTTACATGTATAAAGCAAGAATGTAACTTTTAACTATCCAACTATGTTAAATTTAGAATTAAGTGACTACATACAAGTATAATTTATCAGTTTAATATGTTTTTTTATGATAATTAACATAGGACATTCATGCGAGGCATGTATATAGAAACTAGTATGTTTAAATGTACAGATCAACCAAATATCAGAAACCCAAGAACACGATTTTGGTACTTTTCAAGTCAATATTTAATCGCAAAAAAAAAGTTACACTATTAAAGATGAAACCAGATATTTAAGTGAAACAATGAAACTTAGGCAACTGAAAAAAGAAAAAGAGTTGACACTTCACATTAATGTTACATTGAGGTTAAGAGCACAGTGGAAGACAAGAGTGGAAGTGTCGGCTGCACATAAAGATGGAAAAAGATATTTTAGTTGGAACTTCTGAAGTTGGATAGGTAAGTTGATAACTCCTGCGTTACAAAGTGGTTAAGGACAAATTAATAGCTACATCCAATGAAAGGAAGGCAATGATTCATTTTGGAGTATCAAGCAACAGCAGTTTGGGACTTGGAAGTCAAAATGCAATAATGGGAAATGAGGTTAAGCTCATTTTCCTTGGGCCTTTATGATAAAATTATATTTTGGATGATTTGCTGGACGGCTTTAGTTAATAGCAACAAACATAAGCTGATACTCCTTCATGCAATTTGTTTTATGATGGTGTAGCAGAAAGGTCTTGGCTTTGGCTTGTCTGTGGCGAGTCCTGGTGGTCGTTGCATGCTGGACTGCTGGTCTTGGAGGAAGAAAAGAAAACGAAAGAACAGATGGTAAAAAAAGAGAAGACAGTAAGAAAAATAATTTAATAAAAGATGTTTAAAAAGTTTTTGATATATTTTTTGGCTTCTCACTCTTTGAGAGTGTAATGTACTCTTTGCCACATAAGTGTTTTGCGGGATAGAATTTCATTTCAAGATAGCCCAAGGGGGTACTAGGAGATTCACAAAGTGAAGTATAGGAGTATGTAACTGAGAATCTGGTCAAGTTTATCGTATCAGATAATCAGGGTATAGTTAGGGGTGTTTTAATGCCTTTTTCCATCTGAAATCAATTTCTGCCCATAATTTTTCAATTTCTTTTGATGCTTTGATATGACATATTTCCCCTCACCTTCTCCCTTTCTGTTATTATAAATGCACTTACCCACATTACTTACATGGTAACTTCTTTAGTGCATCAACTCTCATGCAACCAAATTTCCTTGAAATTCAAAGGCTACTTACATTCATTGAATTTGGGATTGAAGGTGGATGTCAGAACTATAGAGATTCAGTTAAACAACTTCGATGGAAAGTGATGTATTCTGTGGTTTGTGGAGAACGGACTGGTAAAGATGGCCAATGTACACCAGTTTTTGTTGTTACCGCTCATGTTGGGCAAAGATAATATAGGAGGAAGATGAAACTTCAATTTGCATAATCTATACCACTGTGATCTTCTGATTAAATTTGTGCTGCTAATAACTGTTACGTACATTTTCTATCCTAAATTTTGGTCAACTAAATGCCGAGGTGAAGATTGGTTGATTGATTATTTCTACAGATATTTTATGCCTCTTAATTTGATTTTGGCTCAGTCTGCAGCCGTTTTCACTCTGTCAATTTTTTTCTTCCTTCCTTGAGTGATAGAATGTTAAGTGTCTTTTTTGGTTTGACAAGAACAGTTTTGGATTGGGGGCAGTTGTAGGGTTTCTTGTTCTTGTTGGAAGAATCCATTTAGTTTTGTATATCTTGACGTAGTAGCTTGTTCAGATGAAAATTTGTTATAATATTTCTTCTCAAGAACCAAAAACATTTATCCCAGGGTACATCTGAATGTCTCTAATTTTAAATACGGTGAAAGATGGGTATTCATGTAATTATTTTGCATCCATTTTGAAATTGGAGGAATTGAAGAAAGCAGAGTGCTCGTACGTTTTGTTCAGTTGCACGCGAAAGTAAATGAAAATGATAGGACATAGATTCCATTTTATTTAATTTTCTTGATCTAAACATAACGGTGTAATGGTTTTTGCTTGATGATAAATAGTGAGTAGTTGGGCAGATAATAACAATTTCAAAATGTTCAGCAATGTTACTGCTTCCAGTATGTGAGGAACTAATGAACCAACAAACATGTCATCTGACTTTGAACATGAGTTATGTTTTTAAAAATTCCAACTAATTTGGTATGACTTTCAATCATATCACTTTTCCAAGGGCATAATTGGCAGTTGACAAGTGACTGGTTGGTTCAGTACAGTATGGGGTGTTAGTTCAATGAAGTAATGACTGGTGCCAGTTTATCTTTTTCTAAGAATTGGCAAAGTGGCAAGTGGGAATCAAAACCAGGTCTGCTTTCTGTGTGGTGCGCATGTTACGAACCCATAAGGGTGGGTAAACCGGGTTTGGATCGGGAAGGACCAGGACAAACCGTACTGGGATGGTACTGGGCCGGGACGATCGGGAAGGAACCCTCATCCCGTCCCGTCCCGTCCCGTCCTGTTTTATAATGGGATGGATCGGGATGGTACAGGGACGAGCGGCACACCAGTAGCCCATCACGATTGCCATCACGTCGTGATGGCTATTGTGATGAAACACTGTTTAAGGAAATCCTCCATCACGTCGTGATGGAGTGTTATGGGGTCAAAAATTTCATTAAATATCCTGGTTTGACCTGACCCACTTGAGTTTCTTTAAATATCCAACCCTCAATCCCCCAAATCCCCCTAAATCAAAAATGCCTCTTGCCCTTTTCTCTCAAGTCTCAACAAAACTTCCAAGCTTTCCATCTTTTCCTTCTTCCTCAACTCCCATTACTTCGAGGTCAACAATTACAAGGTATGTTCTTTTCTCTCCTCTTTTATTTCGTTTTGTTTTCATTGTGGAGCGTGAAAGCAACATGTACTCTTGCCTATGACTGTGGAGTAAATTTTGGGAATGATAGTGTGCTCTTTGTTGTGCGATTTGTTGTGTTAAACAATATTATTGTTGATGTGGTACACTATTTGAGTTTGAATTTGCTGTAATGGAAGGGAGGTTTTGATGTGTACATCTCGACACTTTTAAGGTGGTGCTTATGGGGTCAACTTACATTTAGCCTGAAGATAAGATTTAATTTGTTTATTTGGTGATACAATTATAGGATTCCGAGTAAAATTAGACAAGGCAAGCATTATCGGTTGCTGTAAATAACATGGGCGTTTTACTTCATATCATGGATCCTAATTTAGTTTGTTGGGAACTCTATAATTGTTGAAGTGTTTACAATTTAAAAAGATGTAAAAATGCTAAGGTTGTCATTTCCTCATTGTGTGAATCTTTTTGGGAAAGAATATTCCCAAGTTGAATAGCTAATCATGATGTGTGCTCTTTTGAAAATGTCATGTCCTTAAGGATCATTTTGTAGCTAGTTAGAGTTATCCAAATATCAGTAATACATGGATTAGTTATAAATGAATTTATGCACTATTTTATGGTAGAAATTAGTGATTTATGGTTTAGTTATTCATGTGCACACACCTCCACACTTGAGCGGGCATTGTAATTGTTAGGGGAAGTCTAGCGTACCCTTTATGTATTCTTTGTTAAGTGTGTGGTGGTGTCGAGCTTAAGTGTGGGGTGATATGCGTCTTCCGGCATTGCTAGTACTTGTTTTTCTTTGTAGGACAATGCCTCCTAAAGCCACCAAAACTGGTCACTCCAAGAAAGGCATCATGGCCGGTTTGAGTTCTTCGCGAGCTACCTCTAAAAGAGCATGTTCTTCTTTGACTGAGGAACCGCCTCTTATGGCCCTTCCTAGGGTGAAATGATGCCGATTTGGTATTGCTGCGGTTGTCGATGTGGGGAAGAAATGGTACCGTCAAAATTTAGTATCCCAGTACCACCCTGTCAAGCAAATTGACAAGGCTAGTTTGGCAACAAACTACTGTTAATATTTACTCGGGTCCGTCAGCTTGGGTTAGAATTCATCTCTGAGGACCAAGGAGAGTGCAACGTTGACATGGTTCGCGAATTCTATGCTAATTGGAACCTAAGAGAGACGAACGAGGTTAAGGTGCGGGGGCGCACTTTTTGGTTGACAACGGCCTTTGTCAACAATCTCTTAAATACCAACGATGAGGTCGACATGACTCCACTGAAGAACTTATGAAAACATCCCCGTACCAGCAAATACGCCCCACCCTTTGCGGTGTACCACTGGCCCGATGGATTCGGGATGCTCGATGGCGTCACTCAACCCTTCCATTCTCTCATTTGAAAAAGGAAGCCCAGTGCTGGCTTAAAATAGTAAACCATTGCCTGATGCCGATCAACTATTACACCACCATGATCCGCAACCGAATAAGCTTGGTCTATACATTGATGACCGGTATGGAGATAAATATAGGTGGAGTGATATTGGTTGCCATGAGTAAAACCAGGTATAGTAGGCGGACAGTTTCGGGGGCATGATCACCCGATTTCTTCGCGGACAGAAAGTTGATGAAGATCTTGCTTATGTCATTCACCCTCGCTAGCTAAAGCGGTGGACGTCACCAAAAGTAAGGGCAGTAGGAGAGGAATGTTATGTATGATAGCTACTTTGGTTTCATGTGGAACTGAAATGCTCAGGTTGCGAATTGGCGGGAAGCCTGCAACTGAGGAAGAAATTAATGTAGTCCATTTGCAGTACCCGCTTAATGATTATGCCTGCACAGTGTGCCGAATTGGGCTTGCCTTTGTCGAGCCCATCGACGATGATGTCCCCACCAAAGATGAGTATGCTCCGAGGAACTCAGACGAAGAAGAGGACGAGGACGAGGAGAGTGATGCCAAAGAAGGCGATGTTGCGGGAGAAGCT
>JBDJHY010000106.1:13496798-13511608 GCA_039654485.1 Withania somnifera | reverse complement strand
CAATCATTATGATCTATTAAAGTTTTGACACTCACCCCCAGGAAAGGTATCATTCCTAGAAATTAGAACAACAAATGGGCAACCATCAGCATTACACTTATATCTCAACCTTCTCTTATCACTTTTTCAATACATAACTCTACCTTGTTAGTCAATACATAGAGTCTACAGAAATCTCTTGTTTCTGGTATGTCCCTGAAGGTCGTACCTCTATCAATTTCCTTATAATGATGCAAACTATTTGTTATAGCCTTCTTTCATTACACATTGCTTCTAATTCCTCACTATTATGGTTTGGACAATCAAACACCATTGCATTGTGACAAATAAAGTCACTATCACTACAATTTGTACCATATTCATCAACTACTAGTAGTGGTAAATGAATCCATCATGGATGACAGTGTTCGGAACATCAAAAAGCAAATTCACCCTCATCAGTAGAAAATAAATAACTAACATGATAATCTTCAAAACAAAAGATAATAAATTTCAACTCCATCATCTCCTTCTATTTCAAAATATCTACCATAAAGACCAACAACAATTTATGCTTTGGATTTAACTCTTTTTTTACAGACATTCCATTTACATTATCTAGTTTAGCTTTTAGCAATGCGCTATATATATGTATATGTCTTGCGTACCAATACATTTCATTGTATTGACTGCATTTTGCACTATATCATTTCATGATATAGATCCAGATTCTCAAGCTCGGAGTTAGCTATCAGACGTCCGGTAGCACTTAACGCGCAGTAATTGGTGAGTCCTCCTATTAGCCAAGGGGGACAAAGTCCTTCAATTTTTAGTTTCATAGCTTTTAAAGATAGTTGTTTTAAAGGTAGTTGGGGCCTTGCCCCGCCAGACTCAATTCACTCAGTTGTTAGCTTCTTCAGACACTGATTATTAAGACTTTTGATAGTTTTTCAGTTGTCTCATCATTGTTATAAAGATTATCTAAGTTTCAGAAATTAGCTCATTCTGCCATTTCTTAGCTTCTACATATGTTCAAAACTGTTACATATAATAGTAAATGTCGCCTATGCCGCTCGAACTCTTCAAAAATATCAGTGGGTGAATTCTCCAGTCGTAGTGTATTTTTGAAGAATCCGACAGGAGTGCAGCATCGAAAGTGATCCGCGCAACTTAGCATGCCACGCCAAGGGTCCGCTAGGGCCACTTGTGGTTCGGACTTCTGGTACTTGGTCCATCCCGTTTTAATATCACTGTCTCCTTTCAAACTTATCACTAATAGTCATTAATTGTATATAGGGTGAAAATAACATAGAAGGGTAGAAAAAGTTAACAATTACCACTTCAACTGAGGTTGACTAAGCTTTTATTAATAAAAATTAGCTATTTTTATGCCTAGAAGAAACAAGGATTAGCACTTACCACAAATCTTCGATATGTAATATGCCATAATTCTAAGTGGAACTTGCAAGGGGCAGTCCACAACTCTCTCATAAACACAAAATAGTTGATAGTGCAGCATCGAGTAGATTCATCAGATCAAAACTAACCTACTCCTATAAGGTAAAATAATGTTATTAATGGTAGACAATTTCCAGTACAAAAGCAGTATATCAAAGGTACAAAATCTATAACTATATAAAAAATAAAAAAAGGTACATAATTGTTTCTGAAATTATATCCTACTATTTCACAAATATTACGATATATTTGTGAAATTTCAGTACATCGATTACATAAAAAGAAAAAATAGATACATGAGGCTGTTACTACACAAAATGACTGCGAAATTTTAAACCTAATTTTTTCTTATTCCCCACATTTATTGAACTGCCAACACTCATCTTTAAGAAGTATGTAGTGCAAAAGGATATTCATAAAATTGTTTCAAGATATCAAAATAACACATATATTCATACCAAAATACTAGGGGATTGATAGTCATACATAGTCATTACCTTCTTTGGTTACCCATCTTCGTTCAATGTAGTGAAGCAATTAAAACATATACTATATATTTAAAAAAATTTAAGCTGAAAAATATTTGACCCCTCCTAGAAGTCCTTTGTAATGGAAATCTTTTTGATGACTTTGTTGGTCTGATGTCATATGAAATAGCATCTTCCTATATCTAGCGAGTATTTTTTAGGCATTTGATAAATGATTCTTCCAGATTATTTGGAGTATGAACGTGAGCAATAGAATGTTCAACTAATCATAAAAGACTTGAAAAGTAAACTCACCAAGACGAATTAACTTAATTTCATAATCTGAAACTTGTGGTCGCAAAATGTCAAGTTGATAGGCTAGCCTTGAATAGTAGCCATTTTATCATGGCATTAAGAAGGATTTCAGAGAAAGGTTTTAGAGTGATGGTGGAATGAGTTTCAAAGTCTCTGTTACTGTGCAACTGCATGTTTTACTTGTTTTGTCTTAACTCAGATTCTCCTGTGAATGAAGGAATATAAATGAGGACTACAAACTATAATGTTTTCTGGGATGAAGTTTCCATACTCCCTAATTCCATTGGAGATATTTACTATGGCCTGAGTATTGCAATTGTGAAAATCAAACATGTTTTGGTAGAATTTGGTGATTTGAGCAAATATTAGTACATGAAATATGATAAAACTGCAATACAGATTTGTCATTCCTTTTAGCAGTGAATGATACATATTATCATAAAGAAGATGAATATAAAAGGACAGGCAAATGATATCTAATCACTCAGCTTTGGCATTGAGGAAGAAGGAACAGAGAAAATGCTTCCTATCTGATATGGGAGGATAAGGGGATCTGTTATCCTAGGAGCATGAGGAACAGTTCCCATGGCTGCCTGCCTCTCTCTATAAGATGCCCAAGTTACTAAATAAAGCCCTGCTATAATGAAAAGTCCTCCTATAATGCTGCAATCACAAAGCGCGGAGATAGATTAGAATAAAGACTAATAACAAACAACTAGAAGATGGAATGGAAAGAAGAGGTCCTATGCGCTCAGCAAGTGGAATATTTCATAGTTTCTCAACAATCAATCTCCAAACGAAAGCAAGTCAGAAAGGAAATGGAAAATTTCCAGCAGGAAAGCTTCACATCACCCCCACGCCTTTTTGGTCCTCATTGTGCCAAAACAAGTATAAAACAAAGATATGAGAACATACATGGATATAAATGTGGATTTTATTTTCGGAGTATGATATACAATTCAGAATAAATTATAGCACTAACCTTCCCAGATAAATAGCACTCCCAAGAAAGATACTAGACAAAATTACTGTTGCAGCAGGTTGAAGCGGATTGTATAAAGCAACTAAAGCAGGGCCAAGAACCTTATTAGACCATGTCATAAGTCCGTAGTTCAGCGCTGATGTAACAATTCCCTGAAATACATTAACCATTGTGATGAAACTATTTTTGTTTCATCCCAACTTAAAACTATGTCCATCTATATACTTACCATATGGGATGAGATGTTATAGACAGATGAATGAGAATCCATTATGAATCATTCAAAAGCTAATTTTATACATGATGCATTTATGATTGAAATTGAAATAGCAGCTCAAGGGAAGGAAGTATGAAGATCATTGACCCTGTTCTTCAAAGTTCAGGGGCAAATCTAGATCATTTTGCATGGTTCGAGAGCAAATTTGCCTAGTCCTTTTAAAAAAGGACAATGTTATAGGGAAAGGTTCGACTTTAATACCATGTTAAATTATTTGAACACCTCAGCTAAGATGTTGTGTTGTTCGAGACTGCACGGCTCTTCATTATGACTTCAACATCCACCAACCAATAGTTGAATTAAAAGCAAATTATACGTGGTATCACAATTCTTGGATTTTTATATATCATTGTCTCAGATTTCTTCTTTATGTGAGACAAAGTTCAGGGGCAAATCTAGATCATTTTGCATAGTTCGAGAGCAAATTTGCCTTGTCCTTTTAAAAATGGACAATGTTATAGGGATAGGTTTGACTTTAATACCATGTTAAATTATTTGACCACCTCAGCTAAGATGTTGTGTTGTTCGAGACTGCACGGCTCTTCATTATGACTTCAACATCCACAAACCAATAGTTGAATTAAAAGCAAATTATACGTGGTATCACAAATCATTTTGAGACTTTGATCAAGATAAATACAATCTCATTTCATGCATCAGGCGAAATTGAAGATCGGGACTTAAGAGAATCTTACAGCATAAGACACAGCGACAACTTCAGATGGTGTCAAATGCCAGTCTGTTGATCCATTGGTCACAAAGAATGACATCCCTATCATTAATAGAACGCCAAAAAAGTAAGAATATGCTGTCAATGATAAGCTTGCCGGGTATTTTTCCAAAACTGGAGCCTGCAAGAAAAATTCTTAACTCAAGTCTGTATACATTTCATAATAATACACACAAATACATTGACAAACTCAAGGATTTTCCAGGCGACGCTTCAAGCTAGTCCAGGATCTAAAGTGCCACAGATATCTCTGAATTAACTGTTTGTACCAATTCTGACTGAAGTTCATGCTACTAGCCAAAACCAGATGTTTCTATGGATTATTTCACAAAATGTTTGGTCTTTTAACACATGGATTCTCTTGACTGGAATTGGTATATAGCTATTACTCAGTAGTCATCTTTCTTAACCAATTATCAAATGATCACTAATTTATAATCTGGATTAGTTGACATAATCAGAACTTAACATGCCTAAGATTAAGTAAAAGGTGTCCAACACAGTGGAAAGATAGAGAAAATTGATCTCTTTCATATGAATAGCAATTGATAGATCAGTTCACAAGAGCAGAAATAGGAGTGAAAATATCATGAAACTAAGTGTGATCACTTTTAACAAGGAAAGGGTAAAGGGCATTTTTCCAAAAAATGGTACCATTTAAGGGTAAAGGGTATTATTATTTCCACACACTAGCTATAAACCAGGAAACTTCATCTATTAACACAAACTTGGTGCTAAGAGTGCAGCTCAATAACAAATCCAGGAAGGTTGCAATCTTAGTCTACATATTGCTGAAACTTGGGATCGCCTATATGAATAATGACCACCCATGGTGCCCCATTTAAGGTCATTAATCTAATGCAGGTGACCAAGTAAAATACAATTTGGAAGAGTGTTACATATATTTTTGAAGGAAATATTACGAATCTTCAAAAATTAAAACACTGATCAAACTACCAGATCCTAGCCTCGTTGGGAGGAGAGTTCACTCCACAAGTTTGTCTCTGAACTGCAGACATTTGCAGTGTAACTAGTACACCTATTTACCTATTTCCATTCAAGAACTAGACTTTCTGAAGACTTTGGAAAAAAATTCTGCCTATGTAACAGTCCCCAAATCAACAAAATCCTTATGTTCTGTTTACCCCTAATTCACACCATGAGCTAACAAATCGTTTTTGTGCAGTGGTTGCAACTTCTGCTCTGAACTGGATCTGACAGTGAATTCCTTGGAACAATTATATATCTCTGTAAACTACATAAAAGTATGACAAGTTAAACGAGTTTTTCCCCTCTTGGCCTAGACTAAAATTCTGCTTAATTGTTCTTTTATACTATTTACTTTCCTACTGAAAGGCCATGTAATATAGAGGTTTCATTTTCAATTCTAGGACATAAAGAGTTGTTCCTGTAAGAAAACAATGACACTAAAAGGCAATTCAAATTTAAAGAACCTCTTCTGAATTCACCCCCGACAAAAGAAGAAGACAGAAAAAGGAGGAAAAAAAACATAATACACTGTTGAGATTGTACAAAAGCAAACCAGTCAACAATCAAGACGAATCAACAAACCATTACTAGCCTTTCCTAAGAACATAGTGGGAGCGAAATTAGATTGCTAGACAAGAAGACAAGAAAGAAAGTGATGGAAGGGGTATTAGACATATTACGTTACAATTAATATTTTAAGTTACATCTCTAATAAGATAGAAATATTTTTCTTTTCAAAGATTGTTAGGACATAAACTTTTTTTATCAGGTTTTAATCAATTGTAAGAATTCACTCAATACAATTTCACAATTTCAAAAGGCCCCTGCAAATGATAGTGCTTCATAGCCACTCAACCAAAACAAGCCAAAATCACCTTCATGGGCATATTATTATAGAAGGAGGTCCACCGTGACAGGTCCTATATACAAGGAAGATCAGGGGTGGCTTTTTTATGGATGACTAGATACATATATAATTTATATATGTGCATAGCCTTTCAGTATAATCATTGAGAATGGTCTGCTGCTTATTCCAATCCAATCAATCGGAATTAACAATTGAAACGATTATCTAGTTACCTGAAGAGCTAAGTATGCTGCCATGCACATACAGTTTCCTATTAAGCATAAGATGCCGAGGTGCCAATTATCAAGTCCCAACTCCAGAAAACTAGACATTAGCCATCCAGCAGGCTCTGATTGACCCTTAGCACTTATCTCAATTTGTGCTGTGAAGTCTGATGTGCCATCTCCAAACACCACTGGACCACGGAATACGGCCATTAAAATCGCCCCAGAAACACAAACAATGGTACCTCCAACCTTTGCCTGACCTTCCATCGTAAGAAGCTTCACGGTTTCTGTACTGCATAAATAACACATAAAAATTACACAATACGAGTAGTGTTGAAAAGGTCAATAACTGCGGGGATAATTTCTGTGACAGTACTAGAAATGCACAATATACTGGCTCATGTTCCTTCCTGTGATGATGGAAGACTTTTGATGACTTCAGAAGCAGGGAACATGGACTACTACACAGTGAATACTTTTTCCAAAAGCCTGTCCCTTGCATTTCGATTAGTTATTTTTTATACCGAGAGATTCCCATGGGTACCTACTAGCATTCCAACTAAATTAAGGCATAAAAGTTTCTCCATCTCATAGATGCCCATCTCACTTCCACTAAATTATTTTGCAACAGCACCATGTTTTCTATGATCGACTTCAGGTGTTACATTGACAGTTGAACAACACCCTGTACTCTATCATTGATCACAAAATTACTGTTTAAATTGTAAAGGGCAGCCTGGTGCACTAAAGCTCCCACTATGTGCAAGGTCCGAGGAAGGGCCCGATCACAAGCGTTTATTATAAGCAGTCTTACATCTCTGCAAGAGGTTGTTTCAAAGGCATGAACATGTGACCTCCTGATCACATGGTAACAACCTTACCAGTACTCAAATGTTACACTACTAAAATAAATAAAGGAAAAAAACGAGCACCTAAGTTGTTTTTGCTAAACAGAACCATCCCTTCCCCTCAAATGTTTCCAAAACAGCACCACATAGACCAACCTCCTGAAAGTTCACCTTTATGTGTTGCCCAGTTACAGCGAATAATTAAAGCTTCTGGAAAGATAAAAATAATTCAATTAATCTAGACATTTAGAAGCCAACTTTTTCCTCCTTCCTTTTTTTTTTCTGCTTGCTAGATTCCTATTAAAAAAAAGGGCAGTCCGGTGCACTAAGCTCCCACTATGCATAGGATACGGGGAAGGGCCCTAAAGTGCTCTGGTGGGATCTTCACGGACAGAAAAAAAAAATTCTCTTTCTAACCAAACAATTACTAGTACAGCTAAATATGAAAAATTATAATACCAAAGCATCTACTTATACTCAAAAACATCAACCTCAACATTTCTTTTGATTGGTAAAAGATAGTTATATCAATGTGTAGCAAAGTGCTGCCAGTAACTACAGGACGTAACTACATCACAAAAAGTGCAACGAGCCCAAAAAATAAGACAGTCATGGCTACTGTGTTATTAGCAATTGCCACATTACACCCGAAAAACACCAAAGAGATGCATTAACACTAAATGCTAATAACTGATTCTTTTTTGCTTCCAAAAATTCTAGGGTTCCTTTCTTTCTGGATGATCCACCATATGACTGAAACCAATGAAGTTCCAGGTTGTCCTTTCCTAGACCTTTCATGTACCACATTTGCAAAACACTTTATTATTCTTAGGCATTTTCCAACTGACCCCACTCTATATTGAGAATGAAATGCCAAATTTATGAGGTGAAGTGATGAGGTCACAATGGATGAAGAGGTGATCAACATACTCGTTTTCTCTCACACAAAAGGCACCTATTACAGGTAGAAATCACTCTTCTTTGAAGATTCTCATAAATTAGACAAGGACCAAGTGCCACCAGCCATAAAAGCAACTCTATGGCTGCAAAACACCCATCAACCTCAACATGCTGATAAGGAACTCTCAATGGATATTGTCAAAAGCTTTTACTGTGTCGAATTTACATAGACTGTCTGATTTCTTCTGCATTAATCTGAGTCGATGCATTCGTTAGCAACCGATGCAACATCTACTATTTGCTTACCATTCACACCATTTGAGAGGATGACAGAAAAGGAAAACAATCTAGGAGGGAGGTTAAGATGATAAATGGTTTGGGAACGCAATAATGTAGTTGGGTGAAACATGGACTAACTTTGCAACCTTTTTTTCCTTCTATAAAGAATCCTTTTCTTAGATCAGCTAACCCGCTCATTATCCTCCTCTGTCCCATTTAAGGTTTACATCGCCCAGCCCTGGCCTACCTCGCTTAAGTGCTCCCCTGCCCGATTAAGGAATGGCCTTCCCTAGTGCACCTACTCTGCGCATTGGCATCCCTAGGTGTCATCATAATGGGGGGGTGGAATTTTATAGTTAGTTGGTAGTTAATCTAGCTGGAAGGTGGATGGGGATTGAAACATAAATTTCATTTCTAAAACGAGGACCACGCAAATTAAGACGATATCAATTAGCAATTTTTTTCTAGAATTTACTAATTCCCTTGAATCTGTCTCATCTTTATCGTGTCATTTTAATCCCCTTTTTGGAAGTGTTTCTACAATTTAGTTCCTAAGAGGGTCCAATACTCCAAGATTGTCACTGTGATTTATCTCGGGTTGTATGGTATCAATTTAGAGGTTATAGATTCTACAATTGATTGTAATTATTCTCATTCTATGCACATAATAAAGTACTTGTCATTGCTCCAATTTAAAGTACAAAACAATTTTTGTATTAAGAACGCAACATTTGATACTTGATAAAACTGTAATTTTATACAGCTCAAAAAGTTAAGCAACACAAGATTCAATCAACAACCAGGGCATGCAAGAAACGGGAGTAATGGAGACACATACATAATCGAGAAGATGAAGGGACTAAATATACTGACCCCATAAGTACAGCAAGTATGAATGTAAAGACTGGTATTGCAGGTTGCAACGCGGCAGCGTAAGTCGGATTTGTGTAGCCAAGACCAACAAGGAACAGCAGTTGGTTACTGAAAATACTATTACAGTACCAAGAGAGAAAAAAGGCATTTTCAGGATAGGATTTTATCAAGTATAATAAAACTAAGGAAATTAACTAAACAAATCCAAATATACATGCTTAGAACATAGAAACTTACCCAGTTAATCCTAAAATGAAGAATGACAGTAGAAGCCATTTATTCAAAGGAAGCCTTGACCTCCTAGAGAAATTGTACATAGGGTTAAAATGGTATAGAAACGGAGGAAACATTACAATAGCTACTTCAACCAAAGTTCAGTGACAATTTTTTTACCAATTTTTGTTATAAAGAACGCCATGATGGTAGAAAATTTAAAAAACAAATATAATTTCGCTCAAAGGTCACAATGTCTTTATTTTGAAACTGAAAGGAGCGATGTAACACAAAAAATTCACAAAGTCTTTTATACCATGATGGTTTAGACTTTCCAGTTATAAAGAATGCCAAGCCTTTTATACAAATTAAAACTTCACAGAAACACCAAAAAGATACTAGGAATTAGGGAATAATAGGTTATTCCTCTAATATACAAAGAGCATTTTCTATGCCCTCGAAGGCTCGTGTCATGATCGTTACTTAGTATAGTTAAACATTCAATAAAGAGATGCTAGTAACGGGGTTCGAAGCTGGGTCGCGGATGAAGCGAACCAACAACTGAGATTATAGTTCACTTAATTAAACTCAAAGATGAGGATTTTTCCACATCAGCAAAGGTTGTTATATAACTGCAGGAGGAGAGAGAAATCAAGCAACGAACTTCTGGTAAATCCTCTTCTTCCTCGTTTCTCTTCTCTATTCTTTCTTCTTCTCTCCTTTCTTTCTGCAGATTCGAGATCCACCATGGATGCCCATTATCCTAGCTATCTTAGATTAATCCAATAGTTAATTTCCTTGTAGTTAATATCCATTTTCCCAGTTTTATATAAATCCGAGAAATTGTCCCAAAACAAAGCTAGTTTACTTTTGAATTTCCAATTTACAGTCAGATCCTAATTAGGATCCTAACATTTGGTATCAGAGTCACAGATCGTGCTAACTGTGAGGTAGAGAATAGCGGAGGGAACTAGGTCTCGAGTGATAAGACAGACTAACTCAACATGATGGAATTTTAGAGGAACTCTTTGGGAAATGAACAGGTGATTCGAAACATACATACTGGGATCCAAGGAGCCCTGGAATTGAACCTTGAGAGATAAACAAATTGTTGGATATTTTAATGAATGTGAATGACAAATTGATGGTTGAAAAGTCAAGCTAAGGGATTGCTTTATCCCACATTGAAAGTTTATGAGGAAGGGTGACACTTATAAAAGTGCTCCTTATGGGTTTGTAAATTGTTGGCAAACCTATACCCCGTGGTAGAACCTTGCGTGTATGCATACAGGGGGTGCAAATTCATGATTGTGCCGAAGCCAAATTAGCTTATCCGTGTGCAGGCACGACACGTGCATACAAATGCCGGACCAAAATATGGGACCTGACCAACCTCATGTTTTGTTAGTGGATTGAATACGAAAACTCTTTAGAATTCTAGGGCAATGAATCAATTTTTTGGATTCAATGAATGGATGACCAAGAGTCATGAATTTATGAATGAGTTCAATGAATCAAGTTTAGAGTTTCTTGAATTAATTGGATACATGAATTCAAACTAATTAATACGGTAGAATCTGAAGAGTTTCCAATTAAGTCCAAATCTCACATTCAACTATAAATACCGGTTTCTTTATCAAACAATATACAAGAACTTTCTGATAACTCTCTCTTTTGATTACTTTTCAGTTTCTAAGTATTCATCAAATTCCTCTTCAATTCGTATGAAGTTTTTTAAGTGCAAAGCAAGCTTCACGTTTCTATTGTACCCTGTGAGACAGACACTCGTAAAATCCTCTTACACTATCTATGAGGAAGCGAATCTATTTTTAAAAAATTGTATTCAACACAAGCCTCGAAATTTCCTACTGCTATTGACTTGTTCTGTGCCAAAGCTGTTCTTGCCGAATTGTTCTGCTTATTTGCTCCAAAAGCTAACAATCTTAAAACAAATTAAATTCATTGTCGTAATGGCTACTGATCCTGTCAACGTTGATGTTACTAATGATACTAGTGATTCAAATGTTGTACCTACTGCACCAATTCCGACTTCGGTTCTCCCCTCTGTCACGGCAATTCACATGGAGAAACCCGAGAAGTTCAATGGTGTGAACTTCAAGAGATGGCAACAAAAGATGATGTTCTATCTCACCACATTAAATCTGGCCAAGTACTTGACCGAAGTAGCTCCCAAGGTATCTGAGGAGTCGGCAGATCCTCAACTGTTGCTAACAATTCAAGCCTGGAATCATTTTAAGTATCTGTGCAGAAACTACGTGTTGAATGGATTGCATGATTCTCTTTATAATGTTTATTGTGCTTATAAAACTGCTAAAGAACTGTTGGAATCACTTGAAAAGAAAAATAAAACGGAAGATGCTGGCACAAAGAAATTTGTTGTCGGGCGTTTTCTTGATATGAGTGATTCTAAGACTGTGATCAGTCAAGTGCAAGAACTTCAAATGATTTTGCACGACATCTATGCTGAGGGAATGGTGTTGAGTGGTTGTTATTATTGAAAAGTTGCCTCCTGGTTGGAAGGATTTCAAGAATTACCTCAAGCACAAAGGACGGCCTTGGAAGATCTCATTGTTAAGACTTCGAATTGAAGAAGACAACAAAACCTCTAAGAAACCAAGACCATGATTCCTGTTGAGGCAAAGGTAAATGTTGTGAAGCATGGGAAAAGTCATGGCTCCAGGAACAAAGCCAAGTCCGTCAACAAAAGGAAGAGTTTAGAGGCAACTGGCGGTGTCTCTAAATAGAAGTATAAATTCCAAGGGAAGTGCTTCAATTGCGGAAAGCAGGGGCACAAGTCAAGCGATTGTCGTGCTCCCAAAAAGAATCATGAGGCTAACATGGTCGATGATATCTTCAAAAATATTGAAGAAATGAATTTCGTTGTTGTGGTATCCGAAGTGAACTTAATCGGATCTAATCGAAAAGAGTGGTGGATTGACACTGGTGCCACCAGACATGTCTGCACCAACAAAAAGTGTTTCTGCTAGTTTGAAGCAATTCAAGGAAAAAATATTTACATGGGTAATTCTGATGTTGCTGCTGTTGAAGAGTAAGGAAAAGTGTTGTTAAGATGACTTTTGGCAAAGTATTAACATTGAAAGATGTGTTGTATATGCCAGAAATTCGTAAGAACCTTGTATCAGGATTCTTATTGAAGAAGATTTGACATGGTGTTCAAAGCTGATAAAGTTATTTGAGTAAACCTGAAATGTTTGTAAGAAAGGGTTATGTAACTGATGGGTTGTTTAAACTGAATGTAATGACTGAAATTAATAAAAATAATATTTCTGCTTACTTGCTTTAGTCTTCAAACTTATAGCATGGTAGACTTGGTCATGTTAATTATGAATTTTTGCATCAATTAATTAATTTAGATCATATACCTACACTCTAAATTGATTCAAAACATTAGTGTGAAATTTTGGGTCGAAGCAAAATTAACAAGGTCATCTTTCAAAGCAATTGAATGAAGCACTGAATCGCTTGAATTAATCTAGAGTGATGTTTGTGATTTGAAATAAGTTCAAACATGAGAAGATAATAAATATTTTATTACTTTCATTGATGATAATTCAAAATATTGCTATGTCTACTTGTTGAAAAGTAAAGATGAAGTTTTGGAGAAATTTATTCTTTGACCGAGGTTGAGAACCAACTTGGCAAGAGAATAAAAGGATTTAGAAGTGATATGGGTAGTGAGTATGAGGCACCGATTGGAGACTTCTGTGGAATTTTTCATGAAGTGACTACTCTTTATTCACCTCAATCTAATGAAGTAGCTGAACGAAAAAATCATACATTAAAAGAAATAATGACTGTAATGTTGATAAGTTTGGGTCTAGCTTCAAACATGTGGGGCGAAGCTATTTTATCAAGCAATTATCTTTTAAATAGGGTACTCCTAAAGAAAAATGATAAAATTGCATATGAACTATGGAACGGTAAAAGACCATCCTATAAACATTTGCGAGTGTGGGGGTGTCTTATGAAGGTAGAAGTGCCAACACCTAAGTCAATAAAAATTGGTCCTAAAACAGTGGATCGTATCTTTATAGGCTATGCACAAAATAGTACTACATACTAATTTCTTGTGCATGATTTGAAGATTTAAGATATTCACAAGAATACAATTATGGTATCAAGGAATGCGTCATTTTTTGAACATGTGTTTCCTAATAAGTGTGCAACTGAATCTAGTTCGGGAAAACGAATTAGTGATTCTGAGGTAGTTCAAGGGTTTGAACCAAGGCAAAACAAAAGAGCTAGAGGAAAAATCATTTGGTGATGATCATGTCACGTACTTAATGGAAAAAGAACCACAAACCTATGTTGAGGCAGTGAGTTCTCCTGAAGGACCTTCATGGAAAGAAGCCATAAAGAGTGAAGTAGATTCTATTTTGCAGAATCACCCTTGGGAGTTGTGGATCTCCCACTTGGATATTACGATCACAGTGAATTTTCAAAAGAAAAATAAAACCTAATGGTTCCATTAACAAGTACAAAGCCAGACTTGTGATCAAAGGATATAAGCAAAAGGAAAGCTTAGATTATTTTGATACATATTTTCCCGTGACGAGATTAAGTTTCATAAGGCTGATATTGGCTATTGCTGTCTTAAGAAATTTGAAAGTACATCAAATGGATGAAAAAACAGCTTTCTTAAATGGTGATCTAGATGAAGAAATCTATATGGAGCAACTTGAGGGGTTTGTGGCTCCAGGTACCAAAAAGAAAGTCTTTAAATTGGTAAAATTTTTGTATGGACTAAAACAAGCACTTAAAAGGTGGCATGAGAAGTTTGAGCATACAATGATTAATAATGGATTCAAAATTAATGAGAGTGACAAATATATCTATGTCAAGGAGACAGGAAATAGGAAATGACTATGTCATGTTATGTCTATATGTGGATGACATACTCATTGTTGGTAGTAAAGACCTACTTATCAAATCTACCAAGAACTTGTTGAATTTCAAATTCAACATGAAAGACATGAGATTGGTTGATGTGATTTTAGGAGTTAAAATCATAAACAACAGATGGTCTAATATTGAGTCAAACTCATTATGTAGAAAAAATTCTTGATAAATTTAACAAGAATGATTTGGAGTTAGCTAGAAAGTCATTAGATAACAGTCTCCATTTGTCTAAGAATCGTGGAGAGGGTGTCTCCAAGTGCAGTACTCAAGGATAATTGGGAGTCTAATGTACTTAATGAGCTGTAATAGACCAGATATTGCTTATGCAATAAGCAAATTGAGTGGATATACGAGTAATTCAAGTGCTTCACACTAGATTTTATTGGTTAGACATATGGATCGGCGGCTAGCAGCAGCGGAGTCAAATATAGAATTATTTTGATCTAAATTAATTATCTTAGTAGGTATATTTTCATATCTAATA
>JBDJHY010000106.1:13481804-13496698 GCA_039654485.1 Withania somnifera | reverse complement strand
TCTCTAACCTACCACAGTTAGAGCATAAAACTAAGGATCCTCATAAAGACCATATAGAAAAAAACCTACGTTGGCGACGTAGTTATGGACTCGAAATATCTAGAGCCTGTGTTCATTGATACTGAATAATCCTTCCAAATCATGCTACTAATGCTCATACATAATCATATTGATGACATATCTAGATGTCCGATCTACGTCTAGTCATTGATGGTTGTCAGGTGTCATATCTGGATGGGAAATGACATACTATTTTTTAGCTGAAGCTTTATACCATAATGTGACATGTCATACTCTAATCATGAACTTTTTTATTTCATATAAATTCATGTGATTATGCATAATCAAGGAACCATGATATTAATTCTTGTAAAAACATGAATAAATTGCAAATTATGCATAATTCATGTCAAAATTATGCTAAAAATGTGACCCATATATATAATGATAAATCATGAATATAATTACAATTATATCGATAAATTTCATAAATACACTTTCAGTAGTAAAATCAATTAGAAATTATGCTTTTGAGATAAAACCTAAACCACAAGAACTAAAAGAATACTTGAATTGGGGTTTAGGGGCATGAAGGTGAAAGAAGTGTTCATTTAATATTCACATATCTGGATTTAGGATGATTCCATTAGAGAGTTTGGGAAGATGGTTGGACTTGAACATTTGAAAAGGAGCCCTAAGCATAAATGGGAATACTATTTTTATCGTGGTTTTTCGAAGATTTTTAAGTGTTGAATAATAAAATGAAATAACTTGGCAGACTATAAAAATCTCCTTTTAAGGGACTAAAACGATAGTATACTGAATTAGGAAGACAGAAAAAAATAACTAAACTGGCCCAAAAATATGGAATTACAAACTGACGTTCTAAAGATTGACAGCCTATGTTGATGAACCGACAACTTAAATGAAGGACCATCAACTGATCTGTGGGCATTTGAAAAGCTATTGTCTCCAGTCCAAGGCCTGATTGACGGGCCGTCGATACATTCGATGGTCCGTCAATTGATTTGTCAACTACTGGGGTTAAAAATTTTAAGTCTCCTATTAGCCAAGTCGACGGACGATTTAACGGACCGTCTACCAAGTTGACATATCAATTTAGTTGGCAAAAAGGTCAAAATTGAGATAAGTTTGATGGGTGATTTCACGGTCTATCGACTGAGTTGACGTTCCATGGACCAATTAGTTAACTTGGAATTTTTGAGTTTTTCAGCTAAATTTTTCTTACTAAGTCTGGCCATGGTTTAAGAAAAATTTTTATGGTGTTACAATAGGCATGGATATACATTTGACTAATACAAAAGTGATTATGATATACGACAAATAAGTATGTATCACAGTCAAAATAGGCATACCGAAGAAAATGCATGATTAGATACATGCAAATTAGTCAAATACTCCTATGTATCTACACGATAATTGCAATGTATCTGAATAAAAAATGATCATCCCATAAAAGTAAATGATTTTGTTCAGAACCATCATTGTCTACGACTTGTTTTCCTTTGTGTAATTGGATATCTGATTCTTCTACTGCTCCTTTTCTTTCTTCTTTGTTGATATTTTTCCAGTGCAAATCCTTCTTTAATTTCTTCATCATAACAGGTGTGGTGTTTGGATCTATTCACGTGAAAGTAATCCGTGTCACTATTAAATAACAGTGGGGAGATGTACAATATTGTCTAATTGTGAAATACACAAATCAAAGGATAGTGCCTTCAATGTACATGAGCTTTTAGCCATGATTTTAATTTGAAACTCTTAGTAAATAACCCTAAATAAATAAAAATCTTCAAATATCACTAACACTATTAAAAAAATTGTGTTAAAATCGAAAATATTAAGATAGATTTAAAAAAAACTCCAAATACACGATTTAAAGAGAGCTTTAATGAGTAACTAACCTCAAGAAAAAAGGATTAATTTTTGATTAAACGTGGTAGAGGAAGCTTGGGGGAACACTGCTGCAAGTAAGCTAAATTTTTGGAATTAAATGATAATAGATACAATGCAGGAATTTTAGGCGAGTTTCGGAGAGGGGAGGAGGGGAGTTGAGCCGTGTACTTGGGAGACAATATATCAGGGAAAGTATTGCTACAGTGTGAGCAGAGTGGCACAAGCCGTAATTTTAAAATTAGTGGGGTGGAAAGTAAATATGATAAGGAGAAATGTGTAGTTGAGTTATTTTTTAATTAAAAAGTGTAAAAATGACAAAGTGAAGCCCTACTTGAAGTGTTTAAAATAAACAAGACCTAATTTAGGTGTCTAAGTGATAAGTGATGCTAACTTTAAGGGGTGCAACAATGCTTGTTTTCTTTGAGGAATTTTTAGTGAAGGACGATTCCAGTCAATTGAGACTTTGATTCCTACATACCAGACTTTGATCAATCATACGAGAAGGACGAGAAGGATAGAGTAATAATCCGCTGAGGAAAGAATCGTTGTTGAAAACTTTCACCATTTATCTATAGGGGAATCTTACCAATACTGCCTCATCTGGGCGGTGATGACTCATACTAGGCAGGTGAGAGAAAAATGAAGAAAGTCACACCATGTATTTGATAACAGGTCTATAGGAAAGGAAAGGGAACTCACGTTTCATTGTTTTTTTAACATAAGACGAGCTTTAGTTAGGTGATGCATGCTAATTGTGTGTCTAGAACTACATGGAATAAGACATCATCTTTTTCCTTTTTGTTGAGAGCAAAAGGAGTTTAAAACACCATTAGGGATCGACCAAAAATAAATTAGATTAAAGTGAGAAATCCAAATTTAATTAATTTGCAGTTTTTTTTTCCGCATAAGTGTATGAAAGTTTAATGCCGACATAGTTTTGAACAACAAAAGAAGGATACAAAATTAGGAAAAGAAATAGAAGAGTGAAAAATACAAATATCAGACATGCTTTTGACACAAGAATGATGTACTACAGATTACACGTGTAACTCGTCATCAAATTCCCAAAATCGTTCTTATCTGATCAGGTGGATGTCTAGCCAATGACTTTGGATCTGGGTAGCCATTCTCAGGGTCCATGATAGCCCTGTAAATAAGCTCATAGGCTTCGGCAAGCGACCTAGCTACCTGAACACTAGTTTCTGATCGCAATCTTGGAACTTGCATCTGCTCAAATTCAGGAATGGCAGTTTCACTGCCCAAAATGAGACCAAATAAAGTCTTCAAACTCTCGGCAACAGAATCCGGAGATGTGTCCTCTTGTTCTGCTAATGGTGTCCTACCAGATTCATTAATTTCTAATGAGTTCCGGAAATGTGACATCTTATTTAATAAACCACATCTTCTTAGAATAGCCTCAACTTCTTTTTCCACGAGAGCATTTATGTGATTGTCTATCATCACGCCTAGCTTCTTCACATAGCCGCTTGCAACTTCATGTCCTAAAAGTGGTTGTTGGATAGCACATAAGCAGTTGATCAGGAAAATTTTGGCCGGGGTTTCACTGGTCTGCACAAAACAAAACAGAAGGTTAACGCTAGGGATAGCTGGCATAATGAAAGCGTCTGATAGTACTATGTTATTGTTATACCACTTGTATCAATAGTTTACACATAGTTGCAGAGATGGAACAAACGCAAGATCAAGATTTCAGTCAATCGTCTAGTACATAAATCCGTGGTGATCTATGCACCTAATATAAAGTGGTCCAGCAAATCACAGTTGAAGAAATCGTATTATTGAAGTAAAATATCCAAAACACAGCTTGAAACGTATCGAATGGTAGGATGAATCCATGGTGGGGAAGGGGAATAAAGTTTCATCAGCCAAGATTACAACAAAAGAGGCCTAATTTGGACTTGGACATTCAAAGGAAAACAGTACCTGCGGTAAAGGTGCTGCACTGTTGTTATTCAAGAGAGCATCCACAGATGTCCTGCGGTGTTGAATTGGATCAGAAGTAATACTATTCCTTCTTGAGGAGTGCATGGAACCTTTTGACTTGTGCGCCTCAGCTGCTTGCTCACACATCTGCATGGAAGATAAATAGCAAGCATAGAAAAGCACAATAAGTCTCTGTTCAAAATAAGTCTCAGGATATAGCAGAAATAAAACAGCTAGCTACATTATCTCTAAAAGATTTCTTTTGCAGAAATTCAGTTTATTTGTAGCTAACTTTAAGGATTTTAAAATTATTTTTTATTAGTCTTGTGTGACTTGAATTAAGGAGTCTCTTCTTTGATTGTTATTTGAGTTTGCAGATAATTTAGTAGCAAATTTTTCTATTTTTTAGTTGGAAATTATAGCTATAGATGCATGTTTCAGAATTATTGGTAAAAAGCAATGTTTTCAGACTCGGCTTTGCAAGCGACTCGGACGAGCTTAGGGGTCCGGGGTCAACGGGTCCGATCGGTTGACCCGGACGTAAAAACCTCATCGACTCGGATGACACATAATAATGTAATAAATATTTTAATATTATAAATATGTCATAATATATATAATATTATAAATATAAAGTCAGTGTTTAAAAATTAACAACATAACTCCAGGAAAGAGTTAAATATTTGGAAAATGGAATTTGGATATTGTCCCACATTAACAAAAGAACAATTCTCTAGTGTAATTTTTCTTTATTTAAGTTGAATATTTGAAAGATGAAATTTGGATAATTGCTTCATTGTCCCACATCGACAATAGAAGAATTCTCTAATGTAACTTTCCTCTATTTAAGTTGAATATTTGGAACAAAATGAAGTAACCCTGGTTTTAATAATTTCCCGGTGAATTTCTCATTTCTGGGTGGAAAAAAGATAAAAAAATTAAAAAAACCCGGTTTTGGGCCCGGTTTTTTCCGGTTGAACCTGGTTTTTTATCGGGTTTGACCGAGTTTGACTGGATCATTAACTAAGGGGGTTTTGCTTGGACCGGACCGGACTGGACTAGCGTCCGGTTCCCAGGTGAACCGGTCGGACCGGCCGGTCCGAGTTTCACAACATGGGTAAGAAGTTTCCGTTGAAACACTGCAGTATTATTTTTCTCTAAGCCTCTCCTTTATTTCCTTAATTTCTTTGCTAAAAACCAAGAGTCTGACAAGGAAATAATATGATAAAAACAGTAATGATGCATTTTCAGTCTATCACACGTCAAGAAGCCCAATTCAAACAATCTTAAATTCTGAAAGGTCAGTCAAAGAGGAGAATGAAATCAATAGAGCAATTTACCTTTTCCTATGTATATAGCTGACGCAATTCAGTTATTCAAATAAACTAACTAATTAACTTTCCCAACATACTCTTCTTTGCTGCACATGGGAAACAAAGAATAGTGCTAATAATTCAACAAAGAACATATTCATTCGTGTGATCAACATCAACCATGACATGTACCTTACATGATTTAATATTTGGTCTAAATTACTTCTGTTTCTCTAAATTCTTGTTAGCAACTCTTTTTTTTTTTTATAATTGTGGTGTCCAGGTCAACTTACGTGCACCTTGGTTAATTCAATAAGATACTTGCTATCTCACACCAACACAAACACCGGGTAACCTTATCCACCAAGGATTGAATAGATGATACGAAATTGCCTAGTGTTTTTTCCTCCGTTGGAATTTGAACCTGAAACATCATAGTTCCCAATTCATTTCATTGACCATTAGGCCATACCCACCCGATGCAACTTTTTATTTATTTTTTAAAAAAATCAATATTCTCCCCAAAAGAAGACTGCATACAATAAACCCTTGCAGTTGGTACTTCCCGAACCCCGCACACAACGGGAGCTTTAGTGCACATGACTGCTTATTATTCTCCCAAAAGAGAATCATAAACAGCCGGTGTCAACAGTAGTCACATCATCGTTCCAGATATCTATGGCGGTTGTAGGACATCTGAATGTCATCTTGCAATAAACTAGTCCTGCACTTCTTCTTTTGATTATTTTCCTGTATCTAGATATTTATGTATCTCTTTCATAGATTCTCTGCTACTGCACAGAACAAACTAGACTTATTTTGGGTCAGACGGAACTACTTGCCAACCATGTTTTAAATAATCTACTCTGATACCAGAAACAAGAAAAACCACAAACTAATGCTAGAGATTTCAAACAAAGCTGATTCTCCAGAAATCCCCTTAGTTTAGAACAGTTGGCCTATATAACTGAAGAATGCTTAAAATATTAGAAAGAATAAGATGTATCATCTACATATGTCTAGGTTAGTGTTATTAAAAGCACTCGCTTCAGCTCTTAAAGCATGAAGCGAGGTGAGGTGACGGGTCAAGCACTTTTATGCCCTGAAGCGAGCTGAGATCAGAAAAGTGCTCGCTTCGCAAGAAGAAGTGAGAAGCGAGGCAAGGCGTGAAGCGTCGCTTTTGTTAAAAAAAATGAGATTTACGGAAATTTACTTGAAATAAGGGTTAATTTTATGTCTATTTAGGGTTAATTTTATGTCTACTTTTCATACAACTGCAATAGACTTGCGCATATTCTTCGATTATTCCTGCTGCTGCTGCTCAACCTCCAATTCTAGGGTTTCCAAGTAAGTTCTTTTCTTTCTTCTTCTTCTCTCTAAGCGAGGCGTGAAGCATATCTTTTCTTCTTCTCTTCTCCTCTTTTTTCTCTTCTTTGCTCCTCCTTTTCTATTCTTCTCTTCTCCTCTTTTTTCGATTTTTTCTCTTCTTCCTTTCTCCTTTGTTCTCTATTCATCTCTCTTCTTCTCTTCTCCTTTTTTTGATATACATATGTGGATCCAATCACAATCTTATATATAAGCAAAATATCTTTCTTATCAATCCATTTGCCCCTCATTCTCCAAGATCCTTTTCAAGTTTGAATTTGTTCATTTGGAATCAGGTACTTCATATTTATTTAACATAAATATTTTTCCTCTCCTTTTATACCATTCCTTAAGTCCATAGGTTTGATCCAATAGAATTTGACCCATTTTTCTCATTGAATGGAAGGTACAAATAAATCAGATTCATAAAAATACCACGCGAAATCTTCGGTTTTTCCCCTTCCTCGATTCCTATCCCATTGGTACAGTGATTCTTTCACTTCTTCGCTTCTATTATTTACTTTTTATTCAGGACTTGAAAGATTTGCTTAATATGTTATTTCTATTGAGTCCTTGGTTATTTATCTATGCAAATTTAATATTCTTTTATTTATGTATTAAATTTGCTTCGGTTGAAAAAATGTGCACTTCGCTTTACACTTCACGCTTTGATGAAGCAAGCCCTCATTGCTCCTTGTTGCTTCTCCCTCTCCAAAACATGATGTTTAAGCACAGAGAATTTGATGATTAACAATCTATGCTCATTCAAAGCTAATACATCAATATACGATTATAATAAATTATTTTCTTTTCGAATGGACCAAACAATTCCTGAGAAAAGTTGACTCTGATATTCCACATAATATGAGAAAACCTAATAACATGTGACACTTAAAAGAAAGCACATATGAACTCCACATGAGGGGAACTTGGAAGCAGAATCCTCACGTGTCTTACATATTAAATGAACCAACCAAAATAAGAGGGTCATGCAGCTTTTACTTATTTAACACAAAAGACCAGTAACTAACACACAAGTAGTAAACTAGCAGTCATTTATTTTTATTTTTTTCAAAGTAATCATTTATTTTAAGTAACTAGATGGACACTAACCTGAATAATAGGGTCTAGCAAAGCCGATATAACTGGATCAAAGTCAGGCTTCTTTCCTGATGCAGGGAACATCATGCTATCATGTGTTTGAATAATTTCAAGCAGCACTGGAACTCCTTCCCTTAAAGCTGGTGGTGGAGAAAGATCAACAGCTACCAATGGAGGATACCTCAAAAGCTTCTCACCTCGACTCTTTAGTATGTCAAAAAATGTTTTCTGGGCTGCTTCCTTGAGAACCAATAAGGTATTACATAGAGATGTTTCTATCCCAAGCAAATCTGATATCTGCATTGGAAAAACAGTTGAGGGCAAGGATAACTTAAAAATGGGGGGTGCAGGAAGATTGGGTTCGCTGGCAGCAGATTCCAACTCACTGTGTAGAAATAGAACTCCAGTGTATTGCTAAGCTTGTAAGCAATTATAAGATTAGGTCGGGAATGCAAAACTTGTTCCACTCTAACTTTAAAAGGGCGGCAAACTCCTTCAAAAATCCTATCTAGAACAAAAGACAAGTCAGATTCTGTCTTCCCAGACTCTCTATCTACATCTTTGGAGTAGTTATGACTAGCTGGCCTAGTATCTGATGCATCAGGGTCAAGCAATGCAAGGACAAGCTCTCTTTCAGATGCCAATGCCTGTCATAAAGCAAAAACATGTATAAGATCAGATGCAGCAAGTCAATGAGCAAAAGATCCTTTTCACTTTACAAAATGAATAACTCAAACGCTACGTCAAATCTATAACCTGATGCAACCATCCCAGCATATCACCAACATATCTTAAAGGATCGTGAGCATGCACTTCAATTGGCCTGGGAAGTCCACCAGGTCCTCCACGTGTAAGAGCACTTATAAATCTTCTAAACAATGCATGGTGCCTCATGTTTGCCACCTAATATTTAAGATTTCAAAAATAGGAAATGCACATATCACTGCAAAATTCATTAAATTATTACTCTAGCTTTTAGTTAGATAAGTTACCTCTTCCGCACAATATTTGAAAAGCACCAGTCTTTCTTTGAGACACCTGACTGCTGTTCTCAGAAGTTCACCAACTTCAGGGTTATCAACGTCTCCAAGTCTCCTACACTCTGTCTGAACCCACCTAGAATGAAAAACCAGCATAATGTCAAGCATAGTGGAAGGCTCAATTCTGAGACAAAATAGAGGTATACATAAACAAAGAGAGCACTTTTGTAGAACCATGGATGGGTGTTGTTGCAAGAAGCCTAGATTAGATGCTCCAGTCACAAGGAGCAGATTGACAAAGCTAGATCACACGAGAAATAAATTGTTCAAAATGGGTGTGTTACTGCACCGATATCCCAGATGTAATGATGATTATTTTCCGAATTAATTTAGTTAGTAGAATTATTGGAGTAGGACTCTTGTTGATTCAGTTCTATAGGACTCTTGTTATTTCTAGTTTGTTAGGACTCTTGCAACTCTTAAATCTCTTAAATAGAGTTGAAATTATTAATAAAACAAGTCATATTTCAGTCAAAAGAAAACAAGAGATTGGAGTTCTCTCTTCCATTGAACTCTAAGGTTTCAGCCTCCCTTTAATGAGCTGAAATTATATACAAAATAGGTCAATATAGGAACTCAAACAAAGGTAAGGGAAAGTAGAAGTCGATTAACTTAGACCTTTCTGTTCATCGTCCCGTGACTCTATACTTCTATAAAGATCATAATAGGGTGTCTGAATACCCTGACATACAATCTGAATTTTACCAGATAACTATAGTGTTTTACATTACAGACATCAGCACAGAAGTTACATGTTCGATAGGCATCTAAACAAGAGGATACTATGACAGGTATATGATATGAATGTCTTAAGTTCAAGAGTCCACGGAGACAGACAAGAGTAACCTGCAAAGGCGCTCATATGCTCCTTCTTGGTACATGGCCATCATATCCATAAGCTCCAAACCAGCACGCTGCCAAGAGTACTCGAGTTATTAAGAAAAAGTAAATAAACCACTTCTTGTCCTTGCCTTGTAGTTGTTCTTAATAATAGCATTTGAAAAAAGCAAGGCTATCATTAGGAAAGTATAACTGAAACTAGATGAATGAACTCCTCATTTACCTATCATGTAAGGGCTCTTGAAGGAAAAAAATTCTCTTTTACCAGTTCAGTTCAGTTGTGAAGTTTCTGATATATCCTTGGATCACTCATATAGTTCAACTTGTATAGACAATTGGCAGCGATTTGTTAATAAAAATTTAACTTACAGATTTTAGTTAATATAGCTCTTGTACAAGGAGCCCCTTTTTTGTCAGCAAATTGCAACAGAAGTTAAGTTGGACCTGCTTCTATAAACTAACACATCTTTAGATGGACACAACTTTTAAGTGATTGGAAAAGCATGATACTAGATAATAAAGTTTCTCGAACAGATGAGTAGATATTGCAGGAGAAATTGGTTAATATGTTCCTTTTTTTTGGTATATATCAGTGTAATTGGTTAATCTGGCCTGAGATGAATTTAACTTGCAAAACATGGTTAGTGCGGATTGATATAGTCAACCCAACCTCTTTCAAACTGAGGCATAATTGTTGTTGCAATTGGTTAATCTGCTATAATTAGTGGGATTAGAAAATCAAAATGAATCTCATTATCTCAATACTTGGTGGTGTGTCCTGAGAAGCACTTTGCAGTTGGCATGGATTTCTTGGACATGAGCAAGTGCCCCAAAAAATTTCTCATCTAGGTCTTCTTCCCTCAGGGCATTAATCTACATCAACAAAAAATTGTAAAGCAGTATGTTAATAACACAAATAAAACAAATAACATGTGTGTGGTATAGGCTTCAACTCAAAAGGAATGACTAAAACCTCTTCCGGGGATAGCTGATAATCACGAAGAAAGCATGACACAATTTCTTGCCTTTGTGTCGTAACTTCAAATTCCTGTTTCAGTCGTTCAGTGGTATTGATAATATCACCTGTCGTGGCATTGCAACTGCTTAAAGCCAGTGCAATTCTGCAAAATGCAGACATTAAAAGAAGACATGTCAGCGCAACAACTTCTTTTTGATTGATGTAACAGGCTAACAGCAAGGAAACGTAATACAGAATAAGTCCATACAATACCAACTATGGAAGATAATAGCCAGGTGGGAGCAAAATCCAAGATACTGGTATAACTATTTAGCTGGAAAAGAGGGGAAACACAATAGATGAATCATTGTATCATATAATTGGTATTCAGACAGCTACCCTGTAGTAGATAGAAAGACATGTTTATAAGGAAAAGGTGCTCAGGAAGATGGGGTTGAAAAAAGGAGGATTCTTCGGCTAAGTTGCTAACTACAGAGCACTCAGTTAGTACTTAGTAGGATTCCTTTCAATCAAACAGTAATTTTTACAGTTTTACTTATCCAATTAGGCATTTAGAACGAACCATCTAAGGGTATACCTCTCAGCTCTAGCCATTATTTTGTGCAAAAGTATTGTCAAACTTAAATGCTACGACCTTCAAGGAAAACTTCCAATAATAGGATTTCACCTTCGCAAGCACTCTTTCAAGGAAAAAATTCACTTAAGATGAATTTAGCGTATCACATTCACAAGTAATCTTTCCATCAATAAGTTCATTCAAAATGTCTTGTTTTCTTCACCAGTGCAAAAACGTACATGCTGTGAAGTTAATTATCTTAATCAACGTGATTAGACTAGTTTCAGAACTATGTTCCCCATGGAAAGTTTGGAAGTGGTATAACTTATTGTCTATTTAATTATTTCAAATTCTTCCAGCTAATCATAGTTTCACCAGAACATGATACTATTAACAATATCTTCTTCTTAGATGAGTCTACGAACTCCATAGTTCAACTTTATATCAACTATCTAGGCAACTCTTCCAGGGAGATCATTCCATTTCGCTGACACCTAAAAGACTCAACTGCCCCAGTTGTGTAAAAGGCTTATTACAAATTTATCTTTTTTGGCAGATACCTCACATCTCAAATTCCTTATCCACTAGCAAGTCAAAATTTACGTCCAAAAATTCCTTCAGTTAAAATAGTCACCATGGCTAGAAACAAAATATCCTCTAGGATAATATATACTTTTGAAATTGAGGATAACATATACTTTTGTGATGAATGGTTTCTTTGGGATCACTTAACATCTGATATATGTCCAATAAATGTCCAACATACGATAAACAAGGATTCCTATCCTCTCACAAATATCACCTTTTTTTATTTTTTTATAACACACGACTAAATTATCAGGTCTTTTACAGAGAAAGAACCAAAAAGTATCAGGCACCAAATCTTCCTCTCCTAAGAGAATCACAACTGCACCACTTCTTTTGTACATCGTATGCACTATATAGAGCAAAAGAAAAGAAAAAACCTGCGTTTCATTCTCAAAAATTCAAAACACCAGAATGAAAATAAAAGTTTACTAATTCCTTAGAATATATCTAGTCAACTTTTTACCAACGCGCATCAAAACTACTGATACGTAAACAACATTCTCAAGACAATACAATCCAAATCAATCTAACGTATACGCACCAACAATGCAAGCAAATTTTACGCTATCCTAGTAATTTAACCAGTTGTAGTATGTCAATTTCCTAATTTTCCAACTAGTTTCACTTATCATTGGTAACCAGATAGTTAAAAATTAGCTGAGAACTGTACAAGTTAAATTTGATCCAAATATACTAACCCAAATACCTCAAAAAATGGTAGGCACAATATTTACACTCTGTTTCGATGGTTGCTACCAATTGTTTCATAATGGATATAGCATTTGGATAGATTCTATCATTTTCATTACATATGTCACACATCGAACAATTTAACGTAGCGTCCGAGGTAAGATTATAACTCCTTACTTGTCACAGCATTCAACGATCTCGTTAACTTCTTCTTCAACTCGATCCAACGACTAACAAAAAAAAAAAAAAAAAAGTGAAGTCCATTCAACTGAGCATATTACTAAACTAATAAAAACTGAAAATTAAAAAAGAAGCGGTACTTTTTGAGCAGCTACGGAGGAGAGGAGGAACTCTTCATTGACAGATAAGGAACGCTTTTCAATAGTGGATCGGAGGTTCCGGCGAGAATGTGGTGTGTTTTCGGTGTAGAATTGGGAGAGAGTATTCAGCGAAGCGAGTAGATCCGGCGTGTCCGTTCGAGTTTCCAACACTTTCTTTAGCTTCCGAGACAGTCCCGGTGCTAATGCCATCGCCGGCCACCTTCGATTTACTCTACCGGTGATAATCTATAGATATAGGAATTTGTCTGTATATGTGAAGTGAATCGGAGAAGTCTTACAGATCTCTTCCTCTAACGGTGAGTAGAAAGGGTGAAGTACATAAATATGGCGTTATTCTGATTCTTTATCGCTTGTAAAAAAAAACATCCTTTATAATTAGTATCCTTTTCTTTTTTCACAGCACAACTATAATTTTATTCTTTTGTGTTTTTAATATTTAGAAACAATTCTTCATACTTATTTTTCTCTTAATTATATACTTTTTATTTTTCTTTAACTTTAACTTTTTCTCTTTTTCTCTTTTTTATTCTTTTCAATCTGTTATAAAATAAAATACGATACAAAACTAAAAATTCTAAAAGTGAAAAGTTTCTATATATGGAAAGTTACTATTTTTGGAAACTTACTAAAATGATAATTCTCTCAAAACTGGAAGAAAAATTATCCTTAAAAAAATAGTCAACCTTTCCTATTTATAGCCACCATGGTTGGTGACACATGTCATTACAAGTCATTAGTCACCAATCATGTTGCCATGTGGCTAAACATAAGGCTTAGTCACAAAACCTTATTTTTAGCCACATGGGCATGCTTATAAGCTTCCATAACTAGACCACGTGTCAATATTCAATATTTCCAACACAACCTTTACATTTTATGTTATTTTTAATTTTCTTTTTTTTCCTCTAACCTTCTATTCTTTTTTTTTAATTTTCTTTTTTTAATTTTTCTCATCCTTCAATTTTTTTTTATTTTGTCTTCTTTTCTTTTTCTATGTCTTTATATATTTTTTTCTTTTCTCTTTTCTCTTTTCAACTTTTTTATTTATTTTCTTTGATTATTATTTTTTTCTTAATTACATTTTTGACAACCTTTATTTCTTTTATTTTTTTAATTGTTTTTCTTCGATTTCTTCCAAAAACAAGCTACGCCCAATTGGTAAGACCTGATATCACCATTTTGTGTCTTTGATTTATGAGATTTACTATAACTTTTATCTTAGAGACAACACTTAGCTCAAGGTCCTCCCAAAGAGCAAGTTAGACCCCATGGCAAGACTTGGCACTGCACATTATGTTATGATTTATGAGATATTTTATAACACTTGATCTAGAGGCAAAACTTAGCCCGAGGACTTTAAAAAACAAGTTATGACCCATGGGCAAAAGTTTACACTACCATCTTATGTCTTTGATTTTTGAGATGTTGCCTTAAAGGCAAGACCTAGTCAAATATCTTTGAAACAATAAGCAACTCCCCATGTGAAAGAGTTGAATCTACCACATCATGTCTTGATTTATGAAATATTCTATAACTTTTGTCTAGGAGGTAAGACTTAACTCAAGGACTTCCAACAACAAGTTATACTCATGGGCAAAAGTTAACATTACTTCATAGTATCTTCATCTATGAGATGTTCTTAAATCATGTTGTATACGCAAGACTTAGCACAAGCACTTTCAAACAACAAGTTATGCCCCAGGGATAAAAGTTGACACTAACACATTATATCTTGATTTATGATGTGCTCTATAACTCTCGCGTTAGAGGCAAGACTTACCCCAATGACTTTCAAACAATAAATTATGCCCAATAGGTAAGAGTTTACACAACCATCTTGTGCTTGATTAATGAGATTTTTGTTGCCACTCAATGTTGGCTCAACATTTTAAAGATAAATGTTTTTAAAGTTTGATATTCGTTAAATGCACAAAATTCAATTTCTTGCATGCGTTTTCTCAAGTTTAGCACAAGTTATTGATAAATTATTCTCATATAAAAATATTAGATTTTTGGTCAAGCCGTTATTATTTTTGGTTAATTTTGATTATTATCTAATTTTTGTTACAGTTATTCTTGCATATTAAATAAAATATTTTTAAAATTTTAGTTTTTTTTTAGTTCAAGTTATATTTTTTACATGGCATTAAATATAATTTTTTATAATTTTTTTCATGTTTCTATTTTTATCACAGTCCATAAATTTATAAATACAAAAAG